>APFE030458041.1:3536-22770 GCA_000404065.3 Pinus taeda
GATCAAGGAGAATATGAAACAAACCACATAAGACAATTTGTTGAGAAAAATGAAACTGATTGTATTAATTCAAATGAAGAAGAACTTTACAACCTGTGCCTTGATGCTGTACAAGCTCCTCCCAGGGTCCGACAAGAAGTCTCATCTACTTTGACAAGTTTCACTCACTTCTAATGAAACCAAAAGGTATGTGATCTCTCCTCTCAAGTTTAACTAGGAAGTCCCAATTCCATCAGCATTTACCCTAAAAAATGTTCAGCTTCTAACCTCTCCAGCAACTGACCCAATGCCATAATTTATAGTGCAATGGAGGGAAGTTACTAGGACCTCCTTCAAAGGGATAAAGCCCTCCTTCAAAGGGATAGCTCCTCTTATCAAGGGATTAGTTCCTTCTCTTTTGGGATGCATGAACCACCTTGGAGCGAACAATCCACGTCAAAATCCTTCTAGAAACATCTAGAATTAACCCAAAAATGAGTTTTTTAGGATAAACTTGTGCCTTTTTTACTTTTACAGGGGTACGCACCCACCCCTTTACAGACAGAGCGTGCAGATACCCAGGTAATATGAACAAAGGGTGCGGGCCCGCAGGCAAAAGTAGGAGAAAGTGCGGAACCAGAGTAATATTGATTTTCAATGTCTTTTTCTCATTTGCAAAGCTTGACATGAAGAGCTAAGGTCTGAGACTTGCTTAGGAGGCCAGTATAAGTGATGATAGACCCATATTGACTGTAAATAGTTATGGTGACGATATATTTGTGTAACAGCCTCCTATCATTTAGATATAGTTTGTGCGAAGTGTTACTTTGAAGGTTTGGGCTTGAATTGGACTCCAAAAGAATAGGCACACGTGCATATCTATTGCAAGAGCTTATGAAGCACAATCTACAAGGACATGTATGAAAAGATAGCAGAATATTTTATTTCCCTTCTATATAGTGTACTCTTTGGAAAAGAGCCTCCATGCATGTCAGAAAGAGCTAGAAATAATCTTCATGATATCAAAGTTTGGTTTCTAATTGGAGAGATTACTTATATCACATTCTTTGATGCCTACAAGTGATGTAGAAAACTAACCATAGGGTCTGCACTTAATAAATTATCACACACATAAACTAAACTAAACTCCACACAATAAGAATGCAAATAAAAAATCAGAAATAATTAATTAATAAATAAAATATTTACAAGGGAATATTGGCTTACTCATTGGCCTCTCATTCCTCACTCTCACACACTTACACACTTACATGCCTCATGGGCTCACCTAGATTTATACAAGTGGATCTGAACCCAAAGTAGATTCCATATCCTAAACTAACTCCCACAATATCTCTCATGATCCATAAATCTCTCACTTAATCCCTTATCTCTAGATAATATACAACTAACCCACAATTCTCTTAATTCTTCCAAAACACTCTTGAACCTTCTTCTATTTACAATAATTCTCATTCTCTCCTAAAAGTATAGGAAAATACAATAAATAATTAAATCCTAACTCCTTTAGTAAACATTCAACCCTAGGATAGATGCACCTGCATCAGAATCCCCAGGTAAAAGAAAATCATGGTCTGTTGACCATATGTCTTGATAAATTGGATAAACTACTCCTATATCCCAAACTTTAGTCTATCGTTGATCAACTACTCTATCATATTGTTGCCATTATGTTGTTGTTATTTTTTGTCTTCCAGGTTTCCAAACTTTATGTTGTAATTCTCCTCCTTTTTTGCTAACATTTACTCGAGCAGTTAAATATATCATGTTGTTGTCCTTTTGTTTCATTTCACAATATCTTGGTTTGTGTATTTTTTCCATCAGCTTCCTTAATTATTTAATTTCATCATCCAATTTAGTTTCAGATTGAATTTTAGTATTATTAGTTTGGAAAATCAATTCACCATCTTCAACATTAAATTGCAAATTACATTTTATCTCAGGTTCCACATTTTCACTAATTGAACATTTCTCTTCCTTATCTGCAACTTGATTAGATTCAGGTTCCATCAACATTTTTTCTAGCAAGTGTAGTTCTTTTTCACATTTCATAAGCATTTGATGATCACTTTCAAAAATCATTTCAGTATATTGGTCTTCATCCCTGCATGAAACATAATTAGTGTCTTGTCCATCATCTATAACACATCTTGCGTCCACACACCAATTGTCAAATTTAAAAACATAAAGCATTATAGTCTTGACAGATGATTCTGCCTTCAAGTCTTTATGTTGATCTTCCAAACATTTTGTGGCACCATCTGTGGGAATCAAACCCATGTTCATATCAATATATTTCATTTCAACATCATCATCATCCTCACCAAGCATCATTCCTTGTTCTAGTTCACAAATGCATACATTCATCTTGGTTATCCAAAGTTTTTATGCTTCCCTTAACCAAACTTTCAACTTGTGTTTCTGTCTCCTTGCAATCAACTGTATGATTGGTCATCTAGTTGTCTTCTTCATTACCCATCCATGTTTCTGATTATGTAGAACTCCATCAACATGTCAAGTCATGCCTTCAACTCAATGATCTCTTTATCAAATTCTTCATTACTTATACCATCTTCTATGACATTGTTGTGACTATCCATAGTCATCTTCATCTCCTTCTTCCCTTGCATAAGCTCTTTTGGTACTCTGATTCCTTTGGTACAAACAACTACAAAGAAGATTGACCTAAATTTTGGGTGTCAGTCTCTACCGATCATGCACTCAATTACAATTGATGACTCAAACTTAAATGTACTTTTGACTTGACTTATGATTCTTTGACTCCGAACTTCTAATTTGACATCAACCCTTCATTAATAAACCTTACCTGTCCGGTACAACAAAAATTACACCAATTTTATTACAACACAAATTTTGATAAAATAATTTTTCAAATCCTTCAAATTTCAACTTTATCACTCCAAAAATTTCATATTTCAATAATAATCACACCTTATCACTCCAAAAATTACAAAAGTCACTTATTATTCCAAGAATAATAATCACACTTTATCACTCCACAAATTAAAAAAATCACTTATTACTCCAAAATTTAAAAATATCACTTATGTCTGCATTAAAAATTTACTAGCATTTCTTATCTCTCATTATATTCACCATTAATTCTCTCTTAGTCCTAAATATTATTCTCCACTAACTCTAACCCATATTAAAGTTCATGAAACATTAAGTTTTAAACTTGGTTCTCACCCCCACTCCATGTGCATGCTGAATGAAAGATATATAAAATACCTTTTTAATTACATGAGCCACTCCATTCACATTTCACATATATACAAAGTACAAAGTATGTTATCCCGACATTAAAATTAATGTTGAGACTTCACATGTAGGCATAACTCCTCCATAGGTCGAATGTGACTGGGACTCACGTTGTACAACTTCATTCCAACGCAGCTCAATGAAGATGATCATCACGTGCATATGTGTTTTGTTTATTAATACACGGCTCATCAGCGTAGCTCATGAAGAGAGTATTACACCAGGTATACAGGCAGGCTCTTCACAATTTTAATGATTGCATGCAACTCCTCACACAAGCAAACCGGCAACTCCTCACTAAGGCAGCTCCTCTTCGTAGACAAGCTCTTAGGCACGCATACTGATCCTCACAAAAATTATACCAGCCCTTTCAGTGACTCGGGAAACCTCTGCTTTGTGGTTGACTACGCGCCTAAAATCATGTCTCACAGTAGAACTCAACGCCATGATAACTCGGACCAATAGAATCGTTCTGCTCAGATATTTTGCCATGGCTTTTCTCAGATTTCACGTAGGCGATGTATGAAAATTCACCGATGTTGCCTGAGCACGGAGACCCACCTCATGAAAGAACTTCAGAAATTTACTGAGCAGAAAGGGCACAACATATCCAACCGTTCATCGTGGTTGTGGTTGTCATACTCCTCCACTGAATTCTCTCATGTTGGACTGCTTGATTAAACTTAATAATGGAAACATGTGAGATAAAGAACAAGGCATTGAATATCAACACTGCTTGTAGCACTTACAATATCAGGGGTGGCAGCGAACTTATATTCCTCATATCGCAGGAAGCACAATTCCAACTGAATATGAGCTCCAATAGCGTTGGGGCAGTCTCGATGCGCGAGACAATCTTCAAAGATCATATCGTCTCTGTAGCAATCGAATACTTCTGGCAGTCCTGTTGAGAAACATCAATCCGACATTGTAAAATGTAACGAATATGTAGAGAATCGGCTTCTCCAGGAAGCAGAATTTTTGCCATAAAAATTAAACTTGGATAAAATAAACCTTGAGGCCTTTTGGCCTTGACCTTGGCACAATATAAATTGAATAAAAATTAATAACGGGGTCGTTTTCGACCATGCATGGAACTATGCATCCTTTCACTACGAGTTGTCAGCGCTCCATCCTGAGCTCGTACCCCAGCCACAGGTTTCATACCGATTTTATTTATTTATTTTTCTATGTGAATCGCCCAACCATTAAATAACACTACATTCGCTAGAATTGTGATTACAAAGTGGATTGATGAGGAATAAAATGCGGCCTTCTGTGTCAGTTTAGAGATACAGCTGCTCTGTCATTTAATCACAGACACAAAATCGATCCGTTCGCTTACACAACAATTGTAACAAATAAAGGAATAGAGCCCGTAAAAATAAAGACCGAAATTTCAATACTCCAAACCCCGTTGTCTTCCTCTCTAAAAACACCACCAAATCCCCAAGATTAAAAAGCTAATAGGCTAACTAATTC
The DNA here is from genome assembly GCA_000404065.3 of Pinus taeda. NCBI lineage: Eukaryota > Viridiplantae > Streptophyta > Pinopsida > Pinales > Pinaceae > Pinus > Pinus taeda. Next base: position 8,301 of record APFE030458041.1, read on the forward strand.
TCTCAACCTCGCTCTGCTACCAAAATGATCCAGCAAACTAACCATAGCGTCTGCACTTAATAAATTAACCCACATATAAACTAAATCGCTCTGCTACCAAAATAATGCAGCAAACTAGCCATAGGATCTGCACTTCATAAATTAACGCTTATAAACTAAATTGAAATCCAAATAATAAAAATTCACAAAAAAAAATAGAAATAATTAATTAATAAATAAAATATTTACAAGAGAATATTGGCCTATTTATTGGCTTCTCATTCCTCACTCTCACACACTTACACTTACATGCCCCATGGGCTTACCTAGATTTATACAAGTAGATCAAAACCCAAAGTAGATTCTAAATCCTTAACTAACTCCCACAATATCTCTCATGATCCATAAGTCTCTCACTTAATCCTTTATCTCTAGATAATATCCAACTAAACCACAATTCTCTCAATTCTTCCAAAATACTCTCGAAACTCTCTCCTATTTATAATAATTATCATTCTCTCCTAAAACTATAAGAAAATACAATAAATAATTAAATAATAACTTACCAAACTAACTCCTTTAGTAAATATTTAACCCTAGGTTAGAAGCACCTGTATCAACAAGCTTCCTCATGCTCTCCCCGCACTAGTTACAGATAAAGTGGTATTAGACGAGGTTGCTTACCAACTAACCACTGGATTGTCTAAGACTTTGGTGAAAGGCAAGAAAGGACCATGGCTTGTCTTCCCATTAGACATGGAAGCGTACACTCTCAAAATCTTTAAGGATGTAGAAGTGGTAACTGAAGACCTAAAACTCTTTCATTTCAATGAGTTGAGTTTCCACAAATATGACCCAAGAGGTATTTCCTTGGCACACTGCAAAACAATTGGGTTTGGTTGGGCTTATGCTGCATTCACCGATGAAGAGAAGGAAAAGATAAAAAAAAAAATGGCTATAATGCTTCCAGGGCATTGGAAAAGTTGTGCCACAATTTGAACTTGATACTCAATAAAGCATGAGCTTAGAATCTAGAGCAAACTTTCTCAAGAGGAAGCAAGGGCGGGAAACTGAAAAAGAAAAGTGGAAGAAGCAGAAAGCAGATAAGCAATAAGCCCAAAGGAAACAAGAGAAGAAACTAAGCAAAAGTAGTAAGAGGAAGAGGCTCGTAAAAAACAAGAAGAAGCTCAGCATAAACAGGTAGAGGAAGAGTTAAGGAAGAAATAAGAAGAAGAAGAAAACCTATTAAGGCAAAAGGAGGAGAAGAAAAGAAAAGAAGCCCAAAAAATAAAGAACGAAGAGGCGTCCAAGAAGAAAAAGGAAGAAGCAATGAAGAAATAGAGATAAGAGGAGGAGATCAAAAGGAAAATAGAAGAAGAACTAAGGAAAAGAGAATACAAATAAATCAGGAAAGAAGAGGAGGAAATGTTGAAAAATGTAACTAGGTTCAGTCTTCATAATGAGAGATTTAATCATGATTTTATATATTTAATGAAAAGAGAAAAATAAAATTTATTATTATGAGTCTTGAGGCATGGGTTTTATGCTCAAGAGAATTATTTTTATAGGTCAAAGCATCCATTGAGTGCTTCTAGGTTTGTCATAAAGTCATTGTCATGTATGAATGAACCATTTGGGCATATTACATATTGTAAAAAGAAATTTATTTGAGTCATTGTAAGAGTAAAAATACCCTCCAATACCTCGTCACAAGTGCTCAACAAGTCGGCCTTCAAAAAGGATCTATAGACCTATCTAGAAGGATATGTTTTCCTATACATAATGACAAGTTAGCCTATTAACATGGGTGAATAGCCTATTATATGAGAGAACACGGTCTCATTCAAGAAAGATGCAATCAAGCATCCATGTCAAAGAAAAGAAGTGCGAAAAGGAAGAAAAGAAGTCTATTGTGCAACGAAGGAAAAAGGGAGAAGAGAAAAGTCTTTAGGAAATGATTTTTGGCCAATTACCTCACACGTGTTACTAAAGCAGTGACGAATTGTAGATCTTGAAGGATCCGAATTATAGCATAAGGGAGCATCATTTTGCTAGCCAAATTCATAAGAATATGAGCCCAAGACAAGCGAACAAAAAGGCACAGAAATCTTCCTTTATCGTCTCACATGTGCAACTATGGTTTCCGAAGCAAGGGTTGAAAGTTGCATAAGTTACAGTCAGGTTGAAATTGCAGGAAAGTAGGACAAAATTGCAGTCAAGGTATTGAAAGGCTTAATTTGAAGACAAGGAAAGAGCAGTTAATTAGACTTGGAAAAAGAAGTAAGGTTCACTTGGTCTTAGAGAGGGTCTTGGTCAAGAGTCTAGGTCTTGGAATTCGTTAATTGAAGATTCTATAATAATAATAATTTTGTGGGTTTTCCTCTCAATATTAGAAAGGTTTTGGACCTGGTTGGGCACCTATATCTTGTGTCCTTTGTCTCATTGTTCTTTATGTTTTTATGGTTGTTTAATGAAAAGAACACAATATTAATTAAGCTAAAGAAGAACATAATTAATAAAAGAAAAAAGTATTGACAAGTAGTTATCAAGAAAGAGAAATCATCCTTATCCTACTGCCCTAGATTTCTTAACATGGTATCAGAGCTAAGGTAACAAGTGAAACAAGGGAAGCTCAACAAGGGACATTCAAGGACCAAAGTTCTAGAAGATTATCAAAGGCATCAATCATCGAGAAGATCCTATCATCTTCACGGCATTTTGAGGACAATGATCACATAATCATCTTGAAGGAAGTCAAAAACCCTAGTTCGTTCAAAGAAGGCATCTACACTCGGAACATTAATGGGATCCTCACTCAATCATCACCTAAAATAAGGAGACCTCAAAGACCATACATATACTCAAGGAAAGGATACAAATCGAAGCATCTTGAAGTCTACTCATCTAAGGAAAACAAGATCAAAGGTTTTTCCATCATCATCAAGGATTCAAAGTGATATTTTGAAGAAAGACATCCTCATCAAGAAGAAATCCTTTATTACCAATATCATCATCAAAATCAAGAAGGAAGTAGGTTGAAGAGGAGTATATTCACAAGTAAGTATATTAATGTCTACATATGAATCTATAATAATTTTTCAAGGAAATCATCAAGTTGGTTGGGGCTCAAAACTTTCTTGAATGGAAGAAGAGGACAGGCCTAAATATCATAGAAAATGAATTTATGGAACATGTTAAGGGCTCAATCGCTAAACCTCCAAAGGAAGAATCTCAAGCTCATGCAAATTTCATGAAAGGGGAAGGGCGAGCTTAAAGGATTGTCATAGAATCTATCAAGGACCCCTTCATTCCCCATGTATCAAAACTAGAAACATCAAAAGAAATATATGACAAACTTGTAGATTTTTTCTCCATAAGCACTCCAGGGGAAGTGACCTTGTTAAGACAAGAACTCTACAATATGAAGATATCAAAAGAAGAAGGAATAACCTCATACTTTATGAGGGTGTCTGAAATAAGAGACCAACTACAAGATCTGGGAGAGATAATGTCTAACAAGGAAATGACTATTATAGTGCTCAATGCATTTCCAGAGGAATGGGGTAACTTTACATAAGCATTAGTGGGAAGAAGGAAGCTACTCCATTCAATGATTTATGGTCACTATGCAAAATTGAAGAAACCAGGTTGAAATTAAAAAGTGATGTAGGATCAAAAGAGAAAACTCAAGCATATGTTGCCATGGCGAAGAGGAAAGGAAAATTTGAGAAATTTGGTCCTCAAAAAAGGAAGAAGAATATGGAGAAGGTTCAATGCTATGGATGTAAACAATATGGGAACTACAAGAGGGATTGTCCCAAACTCAAAAAGGATAGTAAAAAAATAAGAAGAGAAGAATCACATGTCACCGAAGAAGTAGAAAATGTTGAAATGAAGAAATACAAGAAGGAAGAAGTAAAAGATCTCTACTATGATTGAGATAAGTCTTCTCCACCTAGTTCTTTTTAGTTCTTGTAAAATATGGCTATTATAGTAGGAATCATTAAAAGCATGATAGGATGCATCATTTTAAAAGATGGAATCATAGGACCAACTGAAGCAAGAGCTCAAGACATCATCATAAGATGTTGAAAATGCAACAAGAAAATCCTAATTTAATTTTGTCCTTGAATTAAATTAAGAATAAAATTGTAATTCCACATCACATGAAAACTTGTATTAGTTATCTAAGTTAATTTGACTTAGTTGGATGAATTAATTCAAGTTGAGGGTCTAGCTTGAGTCATGTAGAGCATCTCCTACTTTATAATATCCATGGTTGAGTTTATTTTGATTTGTAATTAATTAATTCAATTTAACAAAGTTAAAGTCAGTTAAACTAGTTCCAATTGTTGGAGGAACTAGTGGGAGGTCTAGGAGTGGGGTGTTGCCTGTAGTGATCAACTAGTTAATTGATGATTCACTCATAACTAACTCATGCATGTCAGATATGAGAGTTACCTAGTTGAGAGTTCATGGAAAGTGTATTATCAGTTGTATAATCATCTGAATTGTACATTTGGTGCATGCAATTAGAGGAAGTCCTATGAGGATTTCATAATTCAAAATGAGGAATTTCCCTAATAAATAGGGGGGCTAATTCCCAAGCAAACAATGCATTGAAATAGGTACTTGGAAAAGAATAAAATTGGTTAATTGTTGGCATGTTCTTGTCTAGGAAGTTGTGAGACATATAGAGATAGTGTAGAGGTTGCTCGGCCTCAAAGTATTATAATCTTCTCATATTTTCTGACTAATGCAATACGCATATAGCAGGGGTTTTTAGTTGCGGTTTTCCCTAGGAAATCATTGTGTAATGTGTTGATTGAATTCTTTCTCTTGTATGCTTCGTGATTTTGCAATCATTTAATTGTTTATGTTGATGAGTAGAGTAGATTCAAGTCTATTGTTTTAGTAAATTACGCAGTTTGAATCTACAAGGAATTTCTACATGAGAAGCTTGAAAGATAGCTAAAGTAGAATTATATGACAAGCATCATTAGAAGGAAGTAGATCTTGGTAACCTCACTAGAATCATAAGTAGCACTTATGGGTAGAAGTAATCAATCTAGTATAAAGCTTATCATACATTATTGGGAAGGATCATCTGCAAGATGAGGATAATCAAGATCCTCTATTGGAATTTTCATTAGAAGGTTCATCTCTTAAAATATGTTTTGCTAAGAATTCCACTTGGGATGGGATTCATTTTTTATAAGAATTGTGGTATGTGGACAAACGAATGCAGAACGTCATGAAAGATGATTGAAGCACTCTCAATAAAGGACGGAAAGCTATTGAAGAAAGTCTAGATGACCAAAGAAGAAAAGAGGTAGGTATTCATATGTTCAATGATTCAAGTCATGTTGTTATATCATTGCAGATAGTAAGGATGCATGTTCTACATCATTAGCATGATTGAGGGAAAATGATATTTTTCATGAAAAGGATGCATAAAGGCATCAGTCACATATTAACTAGATGAAATCAACATAATATGTCCTCATATGGAATATGAGGTGGTTGACAAAAATGAAGGAACTATGATTGGGAGTTCCTGGGAAGTAATATGTGAATAAAGAGAAAAGAAGAGATCGTGAAAAAATGCAACTATGGAGAATGTAATCTACATCCTATGACTAGAATAATTGACTATGATATCTCCATGGGAAAGATATGAAGACCTTGGAAAATTTTGAAAAGAAAGAAGACCCTTGAAAAATGAATATCTTGGATATGTGTTAATATGAATGCAGGATGTTGATGTTGCAACAAGAAGATGTCATGATAAAGGGCCATAAAAAAAGGTAATTTTTTATTTGATGCTCATTTCTGATTTTTGAATAATGTCTAGAAGGGATAATACAGGGCTACCAAAAGAAGTGTGGATGTCATCTATAACTAGTACTCATGTCGTGGATGAAATATCCTAAAGGATACATGATGTGGAAAAGGTAGCTATATGAGGAAAATCTAAATATGGTCTAATGAATCGCTTTCCGATAAAAGGAAGAAATACATGACTACTCTGATTTGAGAAGAAAAGTGATGGATGGTCGATGCCCTACAAAGAAGTCCCAAATATGAAGGATTCACAATGTTAAAAATAAAATCCATGACATCAAATGGAGGAGCACTACAAGCAGTTGAAGGTCCCATGATCTCCACCAATGAATAAAGAGTTGTTTCTGGAAACAGGTCCATAGTTAAGAGGGGGCCTGGAAGCAAGTTTCTAACTTGGTAACAACTTGGAAGCAAGTCCCTAAGATAAGAGGGAGCTTGGGCACATTCCTTTTATAGGTATGGGTACATTTCTTCATTGGAGTGGGTATATCTTCCCTAGTTGAGAGGGATAGATAGACATGTCATTCTTGTCTTCACTTGGGAAGAAAGAATGGAGGATTGGGTAAGCATTTGGCATCCGATACTCTTTGAGAATGTGGTAGGAAATCCAAAATAAGAGTAGTTGTAAAGGACTGATATTCTTTGAGGATTGGGAATCCAAGACACCCAGGGGGGGTATGTTCCTTGAGAGACAATGATGAAGGTGTCTATAAATCGTTGATCTCGCCATCATTGTGCTGTTATATTGTGGAGAGATATAGTTGTTATTCAAGGCCTTGCTAAGTGACAATGCTGGACTATATAATGTTATACGAATGGGTTACCAATCTGACTCTTCTTATGAGAAATATTCATATTGAGAATGTCCAAATACCATGTATGGATTATGAATACCTCCCTTGGAGCGTTTAAAAATGTAACTAGGTTTAGTATTCATAATAACAGATGTAATCATGATTTTATGTATTTAATGAAAAGAGAAAAAAGAAAAATATTATTATGAGTCTTGATGCATGGGTTTCATTCTCAAGAGAATTTTTTTTATAGGTCAAAGCACCCATTGAGTGCTTCTAGGTTTGTCACAAATTCATTAAGTCATTGTCATGTATGAATGACCCATTTGGGGATGTACATATTGCAAAAAGAAATTTATTTGAGTCATTGTAAGAGTAAAACAACCTTTTAAAGGGAGATATAGACCTATCTATAAAGAGATGTCACCCTAGACATAATGACAAGTCAGCCTATTTTCATGGGTTAAGATCCTATATATATGAAAGAACTCGACCTCATTCAATAAGGATGCAATCAAGCATCCACGTCAAGGAAAAGAAGTGCAAAAAGGAATAAAAGAAGTCTCTTGTATAGAGAAGGAAAAAAGGAGAATAGAGAAGTCTTTAGGAACTATTTTTGGGCCAATTACCTCACATGTGTGGCTGCATCTTGGGTTTCTACAGTGAGGAGTTGCAAACCTTGAAGGAACTGAATTATAACATAAGGGAGGATCATTTTGCTAGAAAAATTCACAAGAAGATGAGCCCAAGAAGAGCAAAGGAAAGAAGGCATTGAAATTTGCCTTTATCATCTCACATGTGTAGCTAGGGTTTCTGAAGCAAGGGATGAAAGTTGCAAAAGTTGTAGGAAAGCTGAAATTATAGGAAGGTAGGACAAAGTTACAGTCAAGGTATTGAAATGTTGAATTTCAAGACAAGGAAGAAGCAGCTAATTAGACTTGGAAAAAGAAGGAAGGTTGACTTGGTCTTGGAGAGGGTATTGGTCAAGAGTCTAGCTCTTGGAATTATTCAATTGAAGATTCTATAGGAAGAAGAATTGTGGGTTTTCCTCTCAATATTCGAGAGGTTTTGGCCCTGGATGATCACCTATATCTTGTTTTGATGGTTTTTTATGAAGAAAACACAATATTAATAAAGCTAAAGAAGTACCTAATTAAGAAAAGTAAAAATTATTCACAAGCAATTATCAAGAAAGAGAAAGAATCCTTATACTACTTCCCTATATTACTCAATAGGAAGGAAGATGAAGAATCTAAGCAGCAACAAAAAGCCTCAGCCAAGCAACTCAAGCAATATCTACTTGTCAAAGAATAGGAAGATAAATCATTAGAAAATAGCCAGTCAAAGGGCTCAGAAATGTAGTTGGAGTTGCTCAATTTGAACATCCACCTCTACTCCTATCATTGGTGGGAATTTCACATTTTAGCAATTAGGTATTACAGAGGAAGAGGTATTGGATATCTCTAGACTTACCTTTGACCAAGTTCAATGCAAGATCATGAAAGAAAGGCGCAGATTCTTGGCAAAGAACTCGATAAATCCCATATCGTTTTTCATGGAAAGGGAGATAGTCATGAACACCACAATGAACCCTCAGATGATAGCTTCCATGGGGACCACTTTTGTAACTGCTACGGAATTGAATATAATGTTGGAAATACTAAGAGGGGGTGAATCAGCGTTTATTTTCAATCGTTATTTTTACCAGTTAGATCACTTATAATTAGAACACAAAATGAATGACATGAATAAATACTTTTATTAATCAAGAATAACGAGAACTTCAATCCTCTTTACAATCAATCAAGTACAATAATAATTAGGGCTCCAACCCTAGATGAAGACACCAATCTCCAATCCACCATGCTCCAACTTATATTTTTCCAAGCACCGACTTGGACTTCATGAGGTTCCAACCCTATCTTCCCAAGGCACCAACCTTGTCCCTATGAGGCTCCAACCTCTAGGGTTCCAACCCTTTCACTGGTACAGGCTCCAACCTAGTCTTCTTGAGGACTCCTATCCTCTATGGCTTTGACCCAATGCTTCAATTCATCAATATATGTTTAATGATTTTTCACAGCTCCCAATATCTTGTGCAACGAGCCCTGACAAATTCTTCACATTCATCTTCAACAATTCCCTCACTTAATCTGCAAATTACTTGATCAATGACAACTTTGTCTTCTTACAAGGTGTCACCACTACTCTTCATGATACCCACACAAGGTTTTTAAGATTACATCATGAAGGCGTTCAATAGTAAATCATGGTGCCTTCAATAATGTCTCCAAGAAGCTTCAATTCAGCTACTATAGGGTCTTCAAGAGGTTGTTGAGGGCTGCTCTTCAATTAGCCTTCTCTGCTCCAAAACTTCCCTTCAAAAGGTAAGGCCAACAAGACCAACAAGTCTGCTTCAATAAGGCTTCTTCATGATCACTGCAAAATTGTCTTCAATGGTATTCTAACAAGGTTTCTCAAAGCTTCAACAATGCTCCAAAAGGAGTTTTCAATGGTGCTTTAAGATTTCCTTAAAAATGTTGTTGTCGACTTCAACAAAGCTTCACAAATGCTTCAACAATGCTCCAATTCCCTTCAACAAGATGCTTCAACAATGACTTCTAAAGATGCTTCAAAGTGTCATAAGGGAAACTTAATACAAAAAGTCAGTCACTATCCTTTGGCAATGGACACAGATATAATCCACTTGGTGTCACTACGAAACTGTCATGTCATAATATGTGCACCATATTTCACTATTTATTTACTTACAAGTACAATGATAAAAAAAGTTATGTCAATTATTCCACAGGAATGTTCTTTGGTCTTCCAAAGCTAGTTGTCCAACTTCAGGTCTGAGGTACTTTGTATTATTACCATAGGTTTGAGTCTCTTCACAGTTTAGCAATTTCTTGATGGTAATCTATATGTCTGAGATAGATAGGTCTGCAATCCTTCTTCAATTCTGAGGTGTGGTATGTCTCAGCTTTCATTCAAGGTTTGAGTTGCGACTGTTCATAGATTCACATAGTCTTCAATTCGAGCCTGAGATAAGGCCTTCTCTACGGGTCGAAGTCTACAGCCATGAGGTGTCTGCCCACAGGGAAAAAATTGTAGGCCTAAGAAGTTGTCTGAAATTGCAGTTTGTAACAGGAATGTAATCTGAGTTGCAAAGGTGAAGTCATCCACAAATTCCTGTCTAAACCTAAGACTATTCACTAGTCTTTAATATGGTCATAGATAAGTACGTTGAGCCCTCAACAATTTGAATTTAATGTCACAAGTGTTTTGGAGCTTTTGTAGTCTATTTCTTGATATTTAAATGATAACCCAATCACAGAAAATTATCCCAAACAGAAATCATAATGTCCTCCTCGGCTTCCTGTCTTATCTATGTGCTTCTTCACTAAATTGCGGTCCTCTAATTCTCTCAAATGATCACCAAAATAATTGAATGAAATAAATGAGCTTAGGTTTGTATTTATAGTGGTTTGTCCTCGACGAAAAGATGTGATGGTTGGAGAATAAGCTGACATGAGAGCCAACATGAATGAAAGCCGACCTGCAATATATTATATTCATTTTGTTGTGGTTTTGTAGCTGGGTTTTAATACTTATAACATGGTTTTTATTTCAAGGTTGACTCCAAATTGCAAGGGGGATATATATCACGTAGTGGATGTATCTCCTTGTATTCTTAATATGTTTTAAACAATCATAGCCATAACTTAATTCACCTATATCCCGACTTATGGTTTCTAGATTTGGTCTTCATGTTAGGGTTTATTATGATATGATTAGGGAATAGATGATTAGGGCATAGGATGCTATTTATGAAAAGGATGTGGATGTGAAGGTCATCTTTACATGCAAGACATAGGCTAGGGTTAGGTGCCTATGAGGGTTTCATGGAAAAGGCTCCTTCATTAATCATAATGCAGTATTAAATCATGCATCATCATATGAATCATTACATCATGCATCATTAGATCATGCATTATTATATCAAGATAGGGATATAAATGTAGCTAGGGATATGCATCATCTTCATGCTTAGGGGATTCACCTAGGGTTTGCTAGGGCAACATCATGTATCACAAGAATATTTTCCATCTCCAACAATTCCATATTAACATCAATGACAACCTTGACCAACAGTCTCACCCTTTGTCATTGATGGCAATATTCTTTCCCTTACAATAATTCATGCCCCTTTTACATCAATGGCAAATGGGGTGCCCAAGTACTCCCCCTATCAAGCTACTACTTGATATGTTGCTCCATCATATTTTCTTCATCAATGATAATTATCCATGATAGATATTTTTCTCCCCCTATGATGGTGCTCTTCTTTAATGTAATTTCTCTCCCTAAGTATTTGCATGCCTTCATGGAAATGGATGAGGTAGTTTATCAACCAACTTCCCCTGCCTACATAAGTTCCTCTAGTTCTTCCTTTTTCTCAAGATAGGAAAGATGGTTGCCTTAGAAGATATCTTGCACCCTTCATGATTTTCTTCAATGGAATTATTCCCGAGAGATGATCTATCAAGATTTTCCATGTGTGACTCATCAAGGATATCATAGGGCTCTTCATTGATAGTTTTTGCAAGAATATTCAAGAATCACAAGCTCCCCCTAATAATATGCATCGTATATTTTTTTGTAGAATTTCACCATAAAAACTTGGAATATATACACCAAAGATGTACTTATCATATCAACAACATGGGTTGATGCCTTGAGTTTTCAAGACATTTTCTGATCCAATTTGCTTCCTTCTCCATACTTGTGTAACTTTATTTTCTTGCTTGGTAGACATGTTTTTAGCTTGTTTAGGGACCTGAGTCAAGTTACAATCACAAGCCATATGTCCAATGTTATGACAATTGAAGCATTTAGTTTTGTACATAAATGAGGAAGCATAATTTCTTCTTGCAAAGTTGCTTCTAGGAAACTGATGGGGACCATTATATTTGTCCTTATAGTATGCCCTACAATCCTTTGCCTTGTGCCCAAAATTTGTACAAGAATAGCAATAACTAAAAATTTACTTTGGTCCCTGGAGGATGGAGATTGCCTTGATGTACTTCTAGAGTCATTTTGCCTTGGGACCATTTGATGATATCCATTTCCTCTTGCATCTTTGACACCATCTACATATCTTCTTGGAGGAGGATTTCTTCCAACGTCATGTTGACTCCTCTCCTTGCTTTGTTGGAACTGGGGGCATCAATTTCTTCCGAGCTTCTCCACATCCTTGTTATTTGAAGCATTAGGGTTTGCATCATTACTATTTGAGGTTTCACCTACATAACCAAGACCTGATTTATCAAGAGGATATCTTTGATGACTTCGGATGTCATCTAGGGTTTGCGAGCTCTTTAGACTCTTGTTCAAATGATCAACTTCTTTTCTTAGGAGATTAATTTCTTCTTTCATCATCTTGCATTCTTCATCCTTTTTTTCTAGGTGATTCTCCATTTCTTCCTTCATCTTGGTTGCTTCACATGATTGGGCCTTAAGTGAGGTGATTTCTGATTTTAATTTGGTGATGTCTTCATCCTTTTCTTCTAGTTAGCATGTCATGGAATTTCTTTATTTTTCTACTTCATCGACTTGTCCTTCTAAGATGGTCAAAACTTCCATCACCTTGTCATCTCCTTGTGCTTGTTTATTTGCTTCCTACATAGTCCCAAAGTATCCCACTTACAACAAAGAAATGTATTCCATTGTGTAGGCCTGTCCTCAATGGAAGCATTACATTCAGGGGAAGGAAACAATCATTCCAGAGACCACTGATCCCTGCAATTCATACAGACACAAGGGAAGTTGTAGAATGATCGCCATCAGAAATGGTCTACATACCTGCAATAATTCCATTTGAACATTAAGTACTTCGTCGTGGCTGCATCTTTACGAGAGAAATCCAAAATTTGGAAACACATACCAAACACTCATGGAAGGTAAGCAAGTTCAAAATTTTCACCTCTAGGATGCACTGTTATGCCACCTGGAACACATATGTGTTACTTTAAGCGAGCGTGCCAAGATGATTTGGGAGGCACAATCTAGTCGGGTCGCTGGACATTTCAGAGTAGAGAAAACAATGGTAGTACTGCAAAATTATTTTTATTGGTCGAACCTTCGTCACGATGTTGGGAGGTACATTAAATCCTACATTCCCTGCATCATTGCCAAACCAACCATAAAAAAAAGGCCTATATACTCCTCTGCATACTCCTAGTCGACCTTGGGAATCTATCTCCATGGATTATATGTCAAGCCTCACCTATACTAGGCACGGTAATGACTTTGTTTTCATGGTCGCTGACATATTCTCTAAGATGGTCATTATGGAGGCATGTAAGAAAAGTATCACAGTAGAGGCCACTGCTAAGATCTTCTTTAAGTGAGTGTGGGTACACTTTGGGATCCCACTGTCCATTGTCTCTGATTGGGACAACAAATTCCTAAGTGCATTTTGGTCAAGTCTTTAGTCAATGCTGGATACCAAACTCATTAAGTCCACAACTTTCCATCCCCAAACTGATGGCAAAACCGAAGTCATCAACGGGGTGATCATACACATTTTGCGGGTGTACAAATCGAAGCATCCACACACATGGGATGAGAGCCCCCCTTATGTCTAGAACAACTACAAAATATCTCTCCACAACTGAACGGGCCACAACCCCTTTCAGGTAAGGCTGGGACTTCAACCATTATGTCCCATTGATGTGGCCATACCATTTGCAGCTACTCAGGCAGATTCGACTTATGTTTAGTCCAAAGCTGATAGGGCTAAAAGCTTCATTGAGTGCATTCGACACATCCGCCAGCAGATCCATGATATATTGGACAAAGCCAATGCTAAGTACAAGTAGCGCCATGATTAGAATCGGGTGCCACACAAGTTCTAGGTGGGCAACAAAGTTTGGCTACATTTGGAGAAGAAGTTCCTCGCTAGACCCCACCACAAGCTTTGCCCGCTCTGATATGGGCCATACACCTTCACCAAGGCTGTAGGGGACAATTCCTTTGAGCTTAAAATTCCACAGTTCCTTTTTTTGCACCCAATGTTCAATGTAGACCGCATTTGGCCATACTTTCCACCATTGTTGGACACATCTGACGTTGCATAACAACTCACACCCACAGAGATAAACCCAGACTGCATGGAACATGCCACAACTGATCAAATCATGGACATGCTTATCATGAACACTCGCCAACGAAAGATCCAACTATATTGGGTTGTCAAAGTTGGCCAACTCCTTCACCAAGGCAAGTGGCTCACGAGGGACCAAGTTTAGCAGAAGTTTCCCCATCTCATGGAGGCACTCAAAGCAATGGAGACAATTGCTTCCTAAGGGGGGAGGAATGATCCAGGTGGATATTATTGGCCACTCAGCTATTCTACTTGGACCCCAAAAGAATAATGGACACTGAAAAACTAATCTTTCAGTTTTTCAGTGTCCATTATTTTTTTGGGGTCCAAGTGGAATAGCAAGTGGAATCAGTTTTTCAGTGTCCATTATTGTTTTTGGGTCCAAGTGGAATAGCAAGTGGAATAGCCGAGTGACCAATAATATCCACCTGGATCGATCAGTTTTTCGGTGTCCACTATTGTTTTGGGGTCCAAGTGGAATAGCCAAGTGGCCAATAATATTCACCTGGATCATTCCTCCCCCCTTAGGAAGCAATGGTCCCCATTGCTTTGAGTGCCTCCATGAGATGGGGAAACTTCTGCTAAACTTGGTCCCTCATGAGCCACTTGCCTTGGTGAAGGAGTTGGCCAACTTTGACAACCCAATATAGTTGGATCTTCCGTTGGCGAGTGTTCTTGATAA
>APFE030458041.1:32854-47222 GCA_000404065.3 Pinus taeda
ACATTCCACGTGAATACCATGGGTCAATACCATGTGCCATTTTTGCTTTTATTAATACTAATATTAGAGTTAATAATGTTTTTTTGCATGGTATTAAAATAATCTAGCCCATAGTATTTGACCCATAGTATTTTTCCCGTAGGTTTCACCTAAATATAACGCATTTTTTGAGTGTTCCTAAATATAAGGTGACTTATGGAGTAAATATAAAAAAAGTTTTATTTGTTTACCATACCTCTCGTTTATTTATATTTTTATTAATTTACCATACCTCTTTTACAAATATGGTATTTGGCCCATAGGATTCACTTAAATAAAACCTCTTTTTTGAGCCTTCATAAATAGAAAGAGGGTTATGAACTAAATATAAAAAGAGGTTTTATTTATTTACCATACATCTAGTTTATTTATATTTTTATTTATTTACCATACCTTTTGAGTAAGTATAAAAAAAGGTTTTATTTATTTACCATAACTCCACTTTATTTATGTTTTTATTTGTTTACACCCTTGCATGTATATAAGGTGACTTATGGAGTAAATATAAAAAATGTTTTATTTATTTACCATACCTCTCATTTTTTTACATTTTTATTAATTTATCATACCTCTTTTACAAATATGGTATTTGACCCATAGTATTCACTTAAATAAAACCTATTCTTGAAAATTAATGCGAATGGAAGGTTGTAACTCCTAATTTCAAGGGCTAAATTTACCTTTTTTACCCTCTCCCTTAAAATAAGGTGGCCTATTTGAGGCGATTTGTAAAAAGGTACTATGATACAAAATATTGGCCGACTAAAAATTTAAAACCCCTTAATTTCGCCAAAGGGCGAACATTCACCCCTAAAATTTTCCATGGCTTACACCTTCCCTGGCTGTCAGCTAACCTCGCGATCCACTCGTACAGTTCATAAGGAAAGGATGCGAAGAAGATCTCATGGATTTTGTATACACGTAGCGATCCAAACACCTTTTCTTGGATATCTGCGGAGTTCTATTTTCCTGTCACGAACTCGTGAATCTTCTTGCCCAACCTCTCTTTAATTTCCTTTTGTGTTGGGTTCCAGTGGCACGACATTAGACATCCCTTAGGCAGATCCTGGTCTTGGCAATGGAAACATTTGTTGGCTACATGGGGCCAGACCCAAGTTCAACAGTGAGTTTAGCCATGAAAATCCCAGTACTACTGGCCCTTTCGGCAATAGTCCATGGAGCACGGACTTAGGTCTCACCCGAAGTAGTATGGGAGGGTACTGGAACCAGGTTGTCGCACCCTAGGTATGTCTTAATGAGGGTTCTGGAGGTTCGTGATCCTATCCTACACGTCGCGCTACTCCCCGCAACTTTCGGTTCTTTGCAACCGGTGCACACCTTCGCGAATACCCATATTATTCCTATCCGATCCTTACTGTGTTATTATATTAGTGCTTAACTTAGTTTGTGTGTGCCCAATATTCTTATTACTGGTTCAACTTTCAGATTAGCGTGAGTACTTGAAAACAATATAAATGCATAAGATAACCAGAACACAAAAATATAGATCTACAACATATGCACAATATTCTGAATCAATCTTTCTATTTATTAATACTCAAGTTGAATTACAGACCCAACTCCGCCTTGCGCACTCAGCTGCAGGGGTCCGCGCACTCAGTTGTGGACTCTACTAGGCCTCTGTGCACTTAGCTGCAGAGCCTCTACCTACCACTACGACCCAATACACTTTAGATTCACTTCTATATTCTAACCATGCCTTCGCCTCTATCTGTTACTTGTCTAAAACTAAGACTCCCTTTACACTTAAAGCCTCGCTCTATTTATACAATCCCATGGTCCGCGGACCATGGGTAGGCCGACCTACCATACATTAAATTACATTATCTTAGGGCGGACAACCCTAGACTCTCACGCTCCGTGCTCGCATTTCGCGGGGTCTTTACATTACACTTAACCAAAATTCGGGTTTCAAGCCCCAAAAAAATGCTATGGGGGGATCCGCTGCCCATCAAATTACAAAATAAAAATAACCCTATAAAAATTATATGATAAAAAACAATAAAAACGATCTTGTTGAATCCATGTAGCCTGTAAAGGTAAAAAAAAATTATTGATATGTTGGCGCTAGAAAGTTGTCTAGATATGTTCAGAGATGGGGGAAATAGGAAAAATGTAATTATCACATTTTATGTAGTATTTTTGCCTACCCGCATCAACTTTTTAATAAGTTATATTGGGCAAAATATAATATTATAATATTACACTTTACCCAATATTTCCCCTCAACTAGTCTACTTCTTATTGTATTTTTTTCTTTATACTTGAAGTTTGAAAATAAACAAACTCAAATATAATATTAGTAGGGGTGAGGGGAAATATTGAGTAAAATGTAATATTTAGGCTACACGATGGGAAATATTAGGTGAAATGTAATAATATTACATTTTAATTAATATTTCTCCCACCCTAGACAATTTTTATTGGGTGAGGATGGTAATAAATATTGTAATATTATATTTTATTGAAGATTTCTCCTCACCCAATTCACTTTTTATTAAAAAAAATCTTTATATTTGAGGTTCATAAGTAAACTTAACTTCTGTGTAAACATTTGGTCCCAGTATGGTAGAGATGTTGTAGTATTAACATTTTGACTTAGTAAAAATAAAATAAAAAACATAAAATTAATAAATATAATTACAATAAATAATTAAAGCAACTTAGATCCATCATAACTCCAGATCTACCAAACATTGAGAGTGATCAAATTTCTTGAGATGCAAACCTCTTTTAAAGTGAAAAGAGATTTGATCCCTCTCGAGCTTGGTAGTTCCATAGTTAAGATGGAGCAAGGATAGTTACTTTTGTTATAGTTAAAACCTATCTAGTTTAGTATATATTTATCTAGTTATAGTTACTTCAAGTTTGGATTTATTTTTCATTGAAGTTTGGTTCTATTTTTACTCTAGTTATTATTCTAATTTAGTTCACTTTTAGTTTTATTTTAGTTCAGATTTATTATATTTAGAATTTAGGTTTAATTTTATATTTTAGCTAGTAAAGGTATATTTTAGTTTGTTCTAAATTTAGATTTATTTTTGTTAATTACTTATCAATTTCAATTTAATTTAAGTTTAATTATTTTATGATTTAGTTTTGATTTTTAAAGTTATATTTAGATTTTCCCAATGGGGAAATTCAATTGGTGATCAAAGTAATGTGAAATCTATGAAAGCAAAGAGATCCACCGTTCAAATCCCCCCAGTTTATGTACAGGAGCACAAGTCACAGACCTCCAGAGGTTTACTAGTAGTTACATGTTAGGTAGGCTATTGAGTTCCTCTGGGATACAAAAAATAAGAAGATTATATTTGGATTAATAAAAATTTATGATTTGGACTGCAAGAGAAAAATGGAAAATTTGGATCCTAAAGATAAGGAGTGAAAACAAACTTTCAAAGGGTTATAAAAGGAGAATGAGCACACATTTCAGAGGGTTCCAATTTTTTAAAGGAGGAAGGTCTTTACACTATTGTAGGAGTCAAATCCATGTAAGAAATTGAAGAATTTTACCAGATCTAAAGAGATGTATTACAACTTCAAGAATTGCATGCTATCATGAAATTTCTTGAGATTTTATGTACTCTGAAAGCTTCATATCATATCTGCAATTCTTGTACACTACTATAAGAGTTAATGACTGACTAATTGCCTTCATTTTCATTCAATTTTTTATCCAAATAAGTGTTTAATTTGTGTGTTTTGCACTATCGTAAATTCCATTGAATTGTCTTGCTTATTTAAATCATTGGAAAATTATATTTTCATGATGGGACTAATTGACATCAAAATCGGGAAATGAATTCAAATAGATATGCATGTTATCACCGCTAACACTTTAGTTTTTGGATGAAATGTTTATATATATTTTTTGTAATTATGATTGTATTATAATAACTATTATCTTAATGTAATTATAATGCTAATTTTGAATTCATTCCAATGTTTGAATTTGGATATATGTGCAATACAGATTTGATAACTATTTATCACATAGTTATATGTGCATATTTCTTTTAATAAGTAGTGGGTTCTGGAACTATTTATTTTGTATGTTAGCTTCATTTTATTCTAGATTTAAGTTCGTCCAAATTTCATTATCTTGATCTTGATTGGGACAATATCTATATCTTTTCTTGATTGAGATAAATTAGGATTGACTTTTTCTTCCTGCATCTTAAATTAATTTGCATTTTTCATTTAGTTTAATTAAATGCATTTTTGAAAGTCTCCGTTTGTAGGAGTAAACATCCATGTGGCTTGGTTGATCCCTTGTTTCAAGTAATTTAAAGGATTACCTTCTTCAAGTAGCCACAAGTAGGTAATTCCTTCTTTTATTCCTGCTTGTGACAATAAGAAATATCATACATTCGAAAGAAGAGGGCAATTTTAGAGTTATTTTAGATTTTATATTAGTTAGAGTATATTAACATTTAGTTTATATTAGTTTTAGGAAAAAGGTAATTGGACCCACTTAACCTATTGGAATCACCATCCCAAACATATAAGGGCCTAATTGGGGCCTTGACCAGGTGATCTCTCTATTAGTGATTATGGTCAATTTTGGCCATCAATAGGCCCATAATATTTTGGAGGTAATTTTTAATACTTCTTTTTCTTGATCATAGATTTCTTATAATGTTGTAGTCCTAGAAAGACCCTATCACCCTCAAATTTTCTTTCAGTTCTATGTTGACGTGCTTGTTGCTTCATCCTGCTCCGTGCCATTTGAAGGTTTTTCTTAAGAATTATGAAAGTTTCTTTATTTTTCTCCATATGTGACTCTATTTCTAATACGTTAGAATTATATTGTAAAAAGTATGAGATACTACGTGTTGGATATCCATAAAGAGCCTCAAATGGGGTCATTTTAGTAGGTGCACGATAGGTATATTATACTACCATTATGCCAAAGGAAGCCCACTTCATTCATTGAGATTTCTTATTTGAAGAATAACATTGTAGATAACCCTCTAATCAGTTGTTTACTACTTAAATTTTACCATCTATTTGTAGATGATATGTTGAACTCATATTGTTGTTCCACTCATCTTCCATAATTCTTTCCAAAAATTATCTATGAATTTTGGATCTCTATCACTTACTATTACCTTAGGAGGATCACGAAGACTATGAATTTCCTTTATGAACACTAATATCACTTAGCTGGATTTGTATTACTTTGAATTCCACAAAAATGTGCATATTTTGTGAGTCTATAGATGACTATAAAAATTGAATCTTTACCTTTCGATTTTGGTAACCCTGTAGTGAATTCTGTTTATAATTTTTTACCATCTTTGATTAGGTATATGAAATGGCTGAAGTAACCCTCGAGAATCTATTATATCTCGTTTATTTCTTTGGAGGACCTGGAATTCACTCACTATTTTCTAATGCACTAAAATCTGATGGTTTTCTGTTAGTTTTTTGATGAAATTATATAGGTACTTTGATGAAATGAGGCTCCCAATTTTTTTGGTGTAATTTCATTGAATAATTTGACGAACATGTTGTTTCAGATATCCAACAACCCATTGTATATCCTTGTTGAAAATAGTCATTATTTTCAACACAAAATCCTCAGATATTTGACGAATGTTTGTTGAAAGTGCATCAAATTTGGAAAAAAATTATGTCGAATATTCAACAAATTACATTAGATAATATGACAAGAATTCATTGAAATTCTCATTGGAGATCCAATGAATATTTACATCGAATATTGGATGGATAATGGCTTATTGGATATCCAAAAAACTTGTAGCTAAATTAACAATATTCACAAAAGTATTCATATGGAACATGGAAACTTAACAATAAATGTGTCATTTTCATCCAAACATAATGAACATGAAAAATACTTTAGATATTTTACACAACAAACATTGGTACATTGTTTTCACTTCTAGGAACAAGGTTAGTGATGTATTTTCGTCTCTCATTTACTACATTGACTTCAATCAAAAATTGCGATTGAAAACTTTGAATCATTAGTGGAAAATGGCATTTCTTGATTTCCTTACTATAGTCTCTAGCTATTGAGAACATGCCACATCCCTGAATAAATAGAGAAATAAGTACCCACCTCCAAATTTCCAAAAATAAGGGATGCATGCAAATGATTATGTAGCCATCTACATGTTTTCATGTGTTGCAACATAATAATTGTTCCTATTGTAATTACATCAGCTCGTTTGGATGATGAATCAAGTATTAGTTTTATTATTTATGCAAACCACATTAGAATTAAATTAATTTATAAAACATTGCTTTCAAGGAATCACTATAGTTGAATCTTATAAAAACATTTATGTTATAAATCCTTCGGAAATCCAAATTAAGATAGATATTTTTAGAAAAAATTTAAATTTGATCCAACAGATGCCAAGTGATATTTACCAACAAGAGAGACAAAAATAATACCTTCCATATATGAAATGAACAATACAAGCTTCAATATCCCATTTACCTGGGTATGTATAATATTAAATTTTCCTAAGCATTTTGAACCTAATTGCACAAGAATATTGATCCAGTTTCAACTAAGAAAAAATAGAACCATGATACAGTGAAAAATAAATTTTATTAAGGACACAAAAGTGAAACTATTGTTAATATACAATACCTAGCATGGTGGAAGCTATCACTGAGAAAAGATATGCCACTGAACTCATTTGCAAAAATCTCTTGACCAGGAGGCAAAAAAATATGTTATTAAAATATGAAGGAACCCTAGAGTGCAAAAACGCTAAAAACATAAACCTTAAACCTAGGAGCTTAGGGGGGGAAAGGTAGGCCCAAGGAATCCAAGTGCAATGGCACATCAAATTCCATATATGAGGTTTGTTTCAGGAATGATAACTCATTGGAGAAATCTCAAAAAGAGGAACCATATTCTACACTAACATGTGATTGTGTCAACCACAACCATCGTGAACATATGTTATTTAGGGCCCAAAAAATGAAATAATTTTGGGACCCAAAAAATTCCCAATACCAGGACTACTTTTCAGAGAACCCAGAACAACCACCTCGATCACATAATAGCATAGAAATACAATAGAATAGGGCATGCTAATATATGAAATTGAATAAATAGAAGATTGGATTTCCCCATAATAATGGTTATGGTATAAGTTGCAATTTTAAGACTGGTATACAAAAGGCTTTGTTCAAAAACATGTAAAAATTATCAATACTCTTCAGTCCATGAGAGAGTTTAATGCCCTTAAATGATTTGTCAATTAATTTTAAGAGTGTCAAAAACTTTTAATTTGGGAAGGAATTAAAACATGGCTCTTAAGGAAGCCCAATATACATTTCAATTTGAATTGAATATACTAAGGTTTGAGCATTTTGACATTTGTACAAAAACTATGACCTCGTGCTAGCAATAAATGCCTTTTAATGAGATATATGATCCAAAAAAAGGTTATACCTCTACCTCCCATAGTAAAATCTCACCCACGCATGTTTGTCACTTTAAACAATAAACATATTATACAAGAAAAGAATAGACTTCACGCCAACTCAAAATGGGTTGGTTGGGTAGCCCTCACCCTACTAGATTTCCATCCCAATGCTAATAGACCAAGCCTACAAAAGGCCTAAAAGTTGGCTACCATATTTCATAGCATGAATTTCCACATTTATATTCATCAACAATTCAACAATATCTATTATGACAAGTTCTCAATGTGAGATGGTTGTCCACTAGTGTAGAGGAAAAATGGATTTGTCAGCTTCAAAGTACATTATTTGTTTTCCTTCATGATGAGGATCTTTTCCTAGTTTCCAATGTACTAGGGGGTTCCATCTATAAAGATCAATTGGCCAATATTTTTGCTTCATATGGTCTATGTCCAATTATTATCACTCAGAGATAGTGAATCATTTTCTGGGAGTGTCCACTTTCCAAAGAGGACTAGCATTTAGTCTTTTTTGGGGATAAGTTGCATTGGGGTGGTGCAGTATTGGAGATGGGTGCTTTCTTGTTCATTCTGCTTTCTTTGATATATGACAGTGTTTATAGAGTTCAACTTTAACTATCCTTTGAAAAGTGAGTTGTTTGCTTATTTTCAAGAGCGTGAATAGATCATTATCATCTTTATTCCACAGGGGCTTGACTGGGGGAGAAATACCATACCACATGGGTTCATATTGAGGAAAAAATGACATAATGTATTAGGGAATATATAGGGGGTAAAGAGTTTTTATATTGGTAGGTATAAAAATGGAGCTCAAAGTTAATGAAAAAATATAAATGGGTATAAAAAATGTTAATCAAAAAATGTATACCTACAATATCTAGTGAAAAATAGGGGTTTTTTAAATTGGGAAGATGTATTGGGTTCATATTGGTAAGGGGTTAAGTAAAGTGATTTTTAGAGGTATTTTCCAATATGCAATCAAATTAGGGGTATGTTTTAGTATGCAATGAACACACGTGATATGCCAGGGGTTCATTAAGTGAAGCCCCCATGCTTTATGCTCTATATGGTAGGATGAGATACTGTAATATTCCTAACCCAGAATATTTCTCAAACCCCAGCAAAAACTCAAACCAAATATGTGCAAATGATATAATAACCCAGAAGTGATAAAATAATAGTGGAATAGCATATAATAATGTAAACAGGAAATATAAGCAGATACACAAGAAATGCAACAAGAAATGATAATCCATTTTATTATACTGAGCAATAAATGAGTACAAGAGGTGATTAGACAGATGGCACCTTGAATTGCACAAGGCAAGTGAAGAAATACTCTGAGAATGACAAGAATGGCCTCTCTGCGTGGATGTTGTTGTTGTGCTGCTGTTGCTGCTAGAAAACAAATGATGATTTGGGGCTGCTCCCCTCCTCAGAAAAAGCTGAAACTCTAGATTCAGGCTCTACTCAAGAAACGCAAAAAAACCCAAAAAGCTTTCCTGGAATGGCCTCACACTGATCTGCGTCCCAGCTGCTGGAAAGCTATCGTGCTACTGTTGCTACTGGAAATCAAATGAGGATTTGGGGCTGCTCCCCTCATCAGAAAAGGCTAAAACTCTGGAATCTGACTCTACTCAAAAAACCCAGCAAAAGCCAAAAAGCTTTTCTAAAATGGCCGACCCCCGAAAATCACCCCCTTGGGGTTCTGCGCAGTTCCTTAAAGACGCTAATGAAACTACTGCTCAAATGCTGATGAAACTATTGCTGAAATGATGATGAAACTACTGTTGGAATGCCAATGGAAATACCTTGCCCGAGCAGGCACTTGAAGTCCCCCTGGGCTAAGGGTGATATCTCCAAATGGAGACACTCAATGCACTAAATAGTGTTGCAAACTAGCTAAACAGCCAGCGTGCTCTAAGTCGAAATGACTATCACAAATGCTCATAACCAAAATGATCAAAATGAGGGGGCTCCTCTCTATTTTATAGTATCTGCCTCTCACAATCCCTAGGCTCACTTTCTCCTGCATGATCCCCTTCTTGCCATGTGTTCCTTCCCTCCTGCGTAGTCCCTCCATGTGTCTGTGTGGGCCCCATTTATGCACCCCCCTTTGGCACCCTTGGTTCCCCCTTAAGTCACAACATTGTGCTACCTAGGAAGTGACTTTTTATTCTAAAGTGATTTATGTTCCCCTTTCCTCACTTTTTATTTACAAATAACCATATAAGGTGAAAATCGAACAAAATCGAATATTCCAATTAGCCATAGCTAATTAGGAATATTACAGTCTCCCCCAACAAAATGTTGTTTATCCTCAAGCAACTGAAGTGATGGATGCTGTAAGATCTCCTCACTCTCCCAAGTGGTTTGGAAAATTCTTCCACCTCACCAAGAATTCTCGGACCGTCCTGCTCCACAACCGTCTCTCCCTAGAGTCAATGATAGCCTCCGGCTGCAATATTAAATGGTCCTCATCATCCATGGGTGTTAGCTCATCTGTCGTGGTCACCTGCTGCCCCAATGCCTTGTTCAGGCATGATACATGAAAAATGTTATGAATCTTGCTACCTTGGGGCAGCTCCAACTCATATGCAACCTGTCCAATCCTGGGTATCACCCTGTATGCCCATAAAAGTGGGGCTTGAGCTTCTTAGCCCCCTTCTGCTTCAGTGATGATTGTTAGTATGGTTGTAATCCTAGGTAGACCATGTCCCCTACCTTGAACTGCCTCTCCACCCGACCCCTGTCGGCATACAACTTCTGCTAGTTCTGCGCTGTAACCATGTTATCCTTGAGAGCTCGGAGGATATCCTGACTCTCTTGGATCCAAATCTTGGCTCTAGGAGCCCTACCATCACCAAACATCACGTCAAAAAAAGATAAAGGATGATACCCATATAAGGCATAGAATGGTGACATACCAATGGACATTTGTTGCGAAGCATTGTAGCAGTACTCTCCCAGATGCAGCCACTTCAGCCATGCACACTGTTGCCCACTGACATAGTTATGCAAGTAGCCCTCTAGCCACTTATTAACTATCTCCATCTGTCTGTTCGTTTGTGGGTGATAGCTGGTACTCGGTGTCAACTCCATCCCCACCAATCAGAAAAGCTCCTACCAAAACCCGCCCATGAAACGGTTGTCCCTGTCACTGACGATGGTCTTAGGAAAACCATGTAGCCTGAAGATCTCCCTGAAGAACAGCTCGGGCACCTGCGCTACTATATAGTGTGCGGATATGGCAAAGAAATGTGCGTACTTTTTCAGTCGATCAACGACGAAAAAGATACAATCCTTGCCTTGTACCATGGGCAACCTTGTGATGAAATCCATCGAAATACTATCCCATTTCCCCTCTGGAATGGGAAGAGGCTGCAATAATCCTGTGGGATGGCTCATCTCTACCTTGTTCCTCTTGCAAACATTGCACTCCCGGATGTGTTGGAGTACGTCCTCCTTGAGGCCCTTCCATGAGAACCTCTCACTAATGGCCCTGTAGGTTTTGGTAAAACCCTGATGTCCTGCCAATGGGAAATCATGTTATTCTTGGAGTATCTTCTTCCTGAGCTGAGACCCCTCAGTCAAGAAGATCTTATCCCTGTAGTAGATTATCTCATCGATCACCATGTACATGTCATCTGCCACCTGCCCATCCATAACCTCACATGAAAATCTGTCCTTGGAATACTCTTCTAAGAGTCGAGCCCTCCAATCTGTATCCAAGCTCATAAGAAACAATGTGGCTGGTCTACATGAAAGGGCATATGCTACCACTTTGTTCTTACCTTTGATGTACTCAATGTCAAAGTCATATGCTTGGATCTTACTGATCCACTTCTGCTGCCTCTCTTGTAGCTGCTTCTGCTCCAAAAAGAACTTGAGGCTGTTGTGACCAGTCCTCACCCTGAACCTTTTGCCTACCAAATATTGTTGGTACTTAGCCAATTCATGCATGATGGCCAGCATCTCCTTGTCGTATATGGAATACAACCTCTCATGTGGAAGGAGCTTCCAGCTCTCAAATTCTATAGGGTGACCTCCCGGCATCAATACTGTGCCGATCCCCTCTCCCGATGCATCACACTCCAAAACAAATGGCTACGTGAAATCTGGCAATGAAAGCAACTCCTGGATAGCCCACTTAATCTCATCCCGCTAGGCCTTGGGGTGCCTACAGGGGGTGGTAATCATGGCCTGTATGCCCTGCTCAAGCTTGATGGTGTGCTCAAACCCCCGATCTGGTGGCTATCTTGGTGGAATCTCCCCAAACACTATGGCATACCAATCAAGGATAGACTGTATCTCTAGGTGTACCATCTGCCCTATAGTTCCTACCTCTGATGCACGCAGCTCTACTGCCCACTCTATGTCTCCCTTTCGGAAGACTGCCTCCATCCGATGAGCCGAAACAGTCTGAGGTGGATATGTGTGTTGTCCCTATATCTTCTCATGCCTCCCTATCTTCTCATCATCCCACTCCATCTCCAAGGTCTTCCAATCTATCATGACCTTCCCTAGAGTAATGAGCCACTGAACACCCAGTATCATGTTGGTGTCTGGAATATCGACCACGAAAAAGTGGTCAGTCAATGTGTAGGTGCCCATCATCACTGAAAGCTATGGAACATAACGAGCACATGTCCTGGTCTGATCTCCTGGGACCAAGACTGAAAACCCATTGAAGCTCTCTGTCTGTATACCTCTCTGCTCAACCATCTGTGCATCGATGAAGTTGTGGGTGGCCCCACTATCAACCAAAACTGATACGCGCTGGCCACATACTGTCCCTCATACGCGTAGCGTCAAATACTTGGGAACTCCTCGCAACACTGCAAGGGCCCCTCTGGTGGGTGCAAAAGATGCACCACCTGCCGCTGATGGTGGAGGTGGAAAAGGTCCCTATATGGCATGGCTATCTCCTACCTTCACATCCTCCTCATCATCTTCTTCTCCACTGCTCTCAGAGAAGACCTCAATAAAATGTGCTTTGTTAGTAGCACATCTATGTCCTGGTGCCCATGGCTCCTGACAGGTGAAGCACAACCGCTTCTTCTTCATCTCCCTCCTGGCATTTTCGTCAAGCTATACTTGTCCTGGATTCCCCTTTGGAGGAGGAATCTTCACATCCTTCCCTTTAGACTGAAAAGTCTGTCTCTGGGGGTAAGGTGTCTGGGTCCTGGGTAAGACATCCTGTAAGTCCCGGGTCCTTCTGATAGCGTCCTGGAGTGTGACTGGTTTAGTGGATCGGACTAAACCCCGAAGTGGCTTTGCTAACCCCTCAACATACATATAGACCCTCTGTGCCATGGATGGGCCTGGCATCATCACGGATACCCTCAAGAAATCTGCAATGTAGGTCTCTGGGCTCCTAGTCTGTTTGAGCCTCGTCAACTCAACGAAATGCTACTTTGGATCCCTCTGATCAAATCTCTCCATCACTCCTAGTAAACTCGGCATATGTCATCACTGTGGAGTGCCCCAATGTAACCATCCCATGAAACCACCAATCCTAGGCCTTTCCATCCAAATGCAATGTTGCCACCTTGATGGCCTATGCCTCCGACATCTGGTTAAGCTGGAAATAAATGTCCAGCTTCTCCACCCAAGACTTTGTCGAACTATTTGATGAGCCATCAAACGTAGGCAAGTGGAATCTACTCGCTGCATGGTGGGTGTCGCCATCATGGTAATGTCGGTACCCTCTATGATGGTCTCGGGGTCTACTATCCCGCTGGAGCTGAACAAAGTCTCTAAATGAGAGAGCCTCCCTGAACTCTTGCCCATAGGCTTGGTACTCTACAAAATAATTTCCCATATGACTGGGCTCTGCCTCCTGCTAGGCTCTAGCCCTTGTGTCTGCTCCTAAGAAAGTGGGCATGGTAGAGCATGTAGGGGCATGTGAGGCCACCTGTTGGGTAGTATCACGTTGCTCTAGCAAATGGTGTGATGCACCTGATCCCTCACCAACCTGGAAAACCCGTGGGCTCTCACGCTGTCTAGTATCTACTGCTGTGAATCTCTGCCCCATCACCTCAATCTGCCTTGACAAATCCTGCACTGATTTGAGGAGCATATCCGCAAATCTCTTCATGTCCTCATCTGCCATCTGCTCTGCGTCCACCACAGGAACACATTCTTCCTCCCCGTAGGTATTCTCCAACCTACGTTCTGTGTCCCTGCATTTCCTACCTCTGTAACAAATGTAGGGTTTTTCCCCTGGTGTCATAGATTGCTAGCTCCACATGCTGAGCCAGATCTATGCTTTGATACCACTGTAATATTCCTAACCCAGAATATTCCTCAAACCCTAGCAAAAACTCCAACCAAATATGTGCAAATGATATAATAACCCAGAAGTGATAAAATAATAGTGGAACAACATATAATAATGTAAACCGGAAATATAAACAGATACACAAGAAATGTAGCGAGAAATTCTAAGCCATTTTATTATACTGAGCAATAAATGAGTACAAGAGGTGATTAGACAGATGGCACCTCGACTTGCAAGGCAAGTGAAGAAATACTCTCGAAATGACAAGAATGGCCTCTCTGCGTGGATGCTACTGATGTGCGGCTGCTGCTGCTAGAAAACAAATGATGATTTGGGGTTTCTGTAGAGCCTCTATTCTACACCTACTTATCTACCATTTTCCTCAATCTTTCCTTATCTTTCCTTCACTTTTGTCTCATTTTCACCATAAATCCAACCAGATCATTACATTAGGTGTTATTAAGCATGATCAAGCAAGTTTTGCTAATGGATGACTATTTGTTTAGATTTTGACTTACTTGCAGGAATCCCGCAGCTATCTGATGATCCTGCAGCTATCTGAAGATCCTACAGCCTTTTTGTTAAACGC
>APFE030458055.1:0-10257 GCA_000404065.3 Pinus taeda
AGCCTCTTCTAATTGCAGATCCATTGGTCAATAATATCATTTACCAATCAAACCATTCCAAGCATCAATATAGAGCTTATATTTTGTTTTTAATTATTTATTTAAATAGAATTTGATTGGGTTTGATTTAATTACCAGCAATGCTATTTTGATTTTATGGTTGCATTTTAATTTATTTTGATTTCTTTTTGCAGGAAAACAGTGAAAGAAATATGGAGAAAAAGATCTCAGTCAATGAGAATGCTCTAGCAATTGAAGATTGGAATTATGAGCAAGTAAAATTGAATTTAGCAAATTTCTCTTCAACAAACTCTCCTCTCCAAAATTCCTTCACAAATATTATAAATAACAGATTGCAGAATGGAATAAGGGGCTGCTCTCCTCTGCAATTTTAGAGCTTCTAAAAGCACTATTGTAATTAGAATTTAGAGTTGTAGGAGGGAGGAGTGAAAAATCTCAGATCTAGGGATTATTGAGGATTTTCCCTTTGTATATTGGATTATGCATGAGGAACAAAGCTTGCACTATTGTGGCTCTAGTTTTGAAGGCAGAAGTTCAAGCAATGTAAAGGGCTATTGAAGACCAAGAACAGAGAAATGGATGAAATAAATTGGTATTTCTAATACTACTGTTTCAAATATCAGTTTTAATTTTATGGTGGCAGGAATGTGTCATTGTATTCATGTTTGTGCACTATTGTCAATATGGATAATTTGTCTCAATCTTGTTATTATGTATCTCTGTTTTTATGGATTAATTACTCATTTTTGAGTAACTACTTACTCTCAAATATGTCTTATGAAACTGAGTTATTGAATGGTAATGTGTTGTGAACTATTTCCACATATCATTATTCAATTATTGGATTTATTGATTTGATAATCAATATCATTTTTGTGAACTACTTCCTGGAATGTTATTGGTTTATTATTTCAAGTTTTAAGGTCTCAAAAGAATGTGTTTTGGTAACCATAATATCAGTTAATTGAACTACTTCATTAACTTTGATATTCATTATAAACAAGACATATTTAAATCCCAATATTTTAATTATCTTGCTCTTAGTTGGGTTAGATCTATATCTGCCTAATTAAGATAGGATTTAGATTAGTTTCTTTTGCTTGCATCATAGAATAAGCTTGCATTTAGAGTAAATTCTACATTCTTTTAAGTCCTCTCCTCAAAGAGGCAAAACTTTAGTTGTGGCTTGGCTGAACCCAAATCAGCTTAAGGGTCATTCTCTTGCCTGATCAGCAAGAAGAAGTGATCTGATGTCCCTGTCTATTGGTAGTTAAAGATACATTATAAACCAATAGCAATAGGGAGAAGGTAACTGGACCTAGATGAACAGTCGGAGCCACCACACCAAACGGAAAAGGAGCTGCTTTTAAGGTTCGGACCGGGTGGTTATCCCCCAATGTTGTTGCAGCGATTTTCGAGGCATCAACACCAGCTAAAGATCCCTATTGAACGTTGTTGGGAGAAAGCATAAAAAAGAGCAGTGGCTTGCCATGAGCATGAAGGTAGGATGGCCTAGTGGTGTTTTGGTTCATTTGTGCATCCAGTGAAGGCTTCCCTCTGAAAGCACTTCACCTCAAGCTTTGGAATCTGTCTTGGCGGTGACAACTACAAGTAATAGTGGCTATAGCTTGTTTACGTTTAGGTGGATACTTAGAGTCCCACTCTTAGTTGGAACACTTATGCATTGTTAAGATAAGTGCTTCTTATGCTCTTTATTTACAATAAAATTTGTTTACATTCATGGTTGAGATGGTGTATTAATGCATGAGACATGCCTGTGCTATTATTATTTATATGATTGACTAATGTATTGTGTTAATATTTGAAGGCATTGGGATAATGTGAGAATATTGGTTATGCCATTACAATACTTAGTATGGGAACTCTTTCTTGTTACATTATGGTGATTATGTTAATTGCAAGTTAGCATTATTGTGTTGCAATGTGGTGATATTGGGGATTTCCTCCTCTTTTATCCTTATTGACTTGTAACTTTGCATGGTGATTTCCTCCATGTCCTCAATAATGTATACCTGGTTCTGAGTTTATATTCCCATGCTAATAGGAGCTCAAGCTCGAGTGAACCCTACGTTTGGTGCTGCATATTGCACTAACTCATGGGCTTGAATGATTTGATTCACATTCTTGCACTTCACATGATGTTGCATCTATGATATGCACATGACGATGTCGAATTCTTCAACGTTGGGTGTTATAGTCTATATGTTGCTTGGGTGCTGGAACATGGTGGTAAATCCATGTTCGAGTGGCTAGGATTGTCATGGTGTTCAACTGGATTCGTACTCTATTAGTGTGTAATATATATATATATATATATATATATATATATTAATATTCTCTTATAGTAAATTTTATGGAATCTCCTTCATGAATGGTAGAACATGAAATTCTTTTGATATTAAGCTCGCTCCATCACTGCATACAGTCTAGGGTAGCATATTGGAGATCCCTCTCTCCTCACAGGCCTGTTAAACTATTCGTTTTGATATGCATGTTTCTTTAGGTCTTCTCATAACACTAACCCTCAGTTTTGGGCCGGTGTCTTCACTCTTTCCATGATTAAGTCCGAGAAGGCCTATTTCTCCTTGTTGTGGAGGATATATCTTTAAAAAGAGCTTTCATGCCTTAGGTTTATGCTACCTATTTTGGCATGGTTTTGTCTATAAGCCATGACCATGATTGAGCTCTTTTCCTTATGGAATTGTATATCTTCGCATGATTCCGATTACGCATATAGGTCTTGGTATGTTGATTTGATCATTAGGGAGACCATAGATGAATGGAAAAGTACCTGGTTTGGATGGAAAACTCTATGTTTTATGCCTTGTGTTTCTTCCATCGATAGCTTGAAGGACATAATTTGGATGTATCTTAGGAGGGACAACACCAATGCATGCTTCATAATAAATTTAATAGAAATTTTTGAACTCTGGCATGAATCTAAATGTTTGCATAAACACCATGGACGAGCCATGGTCGTAAACCTTCGTAAATGGATCAGGTGGAAAAGCCTCATTCTTAGTCCATTTAACCTTGTCCATGACAATGATGGGATTTGTTGGGCTCTATGATGGTAGGATTGGAGGCAAATTAGCTAGAACATATGAATGCATCACATAACCGAACGTGAAACCTATATCATGGTTGGTTTAGATTGAGCACGAGAAGATCGATGACTCACAAAGAATATAAGATGACATAAGCCCAGAGGGTCACATCCCAGAAACCACAAAAAGTCGCACACGAAGGAGAATGCCTAGTGATGATGCAAGCATAGGAATATTTGGTGGCAGAAGGTGTTTTCGTTGGCAGAGATTCAGAGCAGGAGGTCCCCATGGGAAACTCATCCTGGGAGACTCTCCTTGGAGAAAATCAAAAGGAGCACCTAAGGTGATTCCCGGTATGACGTAGGGCCAGGCTAGCATGGCAAGAGTGGGACCATGAAAGCCACTAGGTGAAGTAAAGAGAAAAGAACCAATCGAAAGCACTGTTAGTAGAGAGGCGTGGAATCTCTAGGGCACGTAATACCGAAGGTTATTCCTTGGGAATGAAAGCAGGATACAGTTTTGACGAACTTGGGATGACGCCAGTCCAAGCTGAGGTAGCATACACGTGAGCTCGGTAACCCATTCATTGGAGCATGGAGTATGTGCAAACCCACAAAAGCATCAGCCAGGAGGGTCAACCTCAGATCAAATGTTAATCATGGAATTCCAATGTGTTGGTTAATAGAGCCCGCATGACGGGAATATTAGCATAGAAAACAACTTGTCATGTGGTCAGTTATATATGTGTGTGTGTGTGTGTGTGTGTTAAATGCACATGGTTTTCATTTTAATGCATAGCATGGGGTTGTGGAATCCAAACCCATGAACGAGTTGACAACCAATAAACAATTTCCAAAATGTGCCAGGAGGATAGCTAGGTGGTTTCCTCATGGCTATGTTGATGACGTGGCATCTTTTGATTCATAAAATTGAAATGGTCACATATTTTGATCAGGAGGTCCGATTAAAGTAAAACTCTATATCACTAGAATCATTTTGAAGAGATGAACACAATGGTGATGTTGAACTAAGGTTTTAAGTATGCTAATGAGATCAAAATTTTTATACCCCATTTCCATAATGGCACCTTGGATCTTGGGTCAACATAGTAACCACCTCCCCTTAATTAGTGTTGTGGTGAAGATTAGGAGGGGGTGTGTTACATAGTGGTATCAGAGCATCGAGGTTCAACACTTTAACTGGATGGGCTCTATCATGGGTAAGTGAAAATGAAATTCCCACAAGGGTTATTCCTAATGATTTTAGAAAATTAACTAAACAAGTGTTTAGGCATTAAAATAGGATCTGTGATTAATTCATTGTAGGCATGATTGACATGATTATCATGTGATTATGTAGCATGGTACTAATGCATGAACCCTTGGATCTATTGAGGAGCTCAGTTACGAGTGTAATAAGTGAACACGAGCATGATGGTATCTTACTCATAGCATTTGATATGTATTGCACACCAATTGCAATGAAGTTTTGTGTGTTATTGTGATAAGTGCCTTGGAAATGAATGCTCTTGCTATTAGGCATCTTGAAAGATGGAAAACCGGTGGCTATGCCCTTGGAATTTTTCCTCCCTTTAATTTTGCAGAATTGTTGTAGGGCAGCGAGTTACCTATAGCATCACATCACCATTGGTTGGGTAATGGGATCTTGTATGTTGGGACAATTATGTTCATGAGGTTTGAGGGATATGGGGAAGAATCCCTATGTGATTTGTATTCTATACAATACTACTTGGTTCAGTGAATGGTGGCATATGTATTATATGCTTATTGGGATGTGGAAATCCCAAGGTATGTATGTTGTAGGTGGCCAATACCCTCAGTAGTGGCTGATTGTTTCCTATGTGTTGATGTTACATTCCACCCTATAGATGCTTGTTCTCCTTGGTGAATGCTTGCCTATGCATGTAGAATTTTGATTTTGAAAAGTTATGTTGATATATTTATGTCTTGGATTTTGAGACATGTGACTAATATGTGAATTGAGACATGTGTGCAGTTGTAGGGAAACTTGCTTGGTAGAGTAGGGCAAGGAGACTGGTATGTATTTGCTTATATCTATTAATGCACTAATAGTTGAGTGTGTGTGATAGCACATAGAAAGACTCAGTAGCAACAAAGGAAAACATGTATTGTGGCATGGTTCAATAGGATTGGATTGAGTCCATTGAGAACAAGAATGAGGGACATCCCTCCAAAGGAAGAGAACCTTCAAGAATTTGGAGGTTGAACTTAAGGACTTGGAATATGAGCTAAAGATCTATAGAGAAAAACTTAAAAATATCACTAGGAAGCAACAACAATTGGCTAAGTGGAATGTTGAACTGGAAAAACAGTTGCAAGAAACATATCAAGCTAAATCCCCGAAAAGGAAAAATAGTAGTGGCAGGAAGAGGCCTTGTGAGGCTGAACAAGAGAAGAGGATATTTTCCTATTGGTGTTGTGTAGAAGAGAATCTTAGAAAGGATTGTCCCCATAGGAAGAAGAAGAAATAGGTTAGTCACTACAAGCCACAAGGACACACATCAACGATGCAGGATGCCGAGGAGCATGAGGGGGCATCCCCTCAATCTCCTTGACATATATATGTGTATGTGTTGAAAATATCCCTTGTGAAATTTTGGGGAATGTATGATTCAGACTTATTCAAGAATGCAACATAATATAGATATAAATATAAACATAGGGACGCAACATAAATAAATCTTCATCTAATTAATATCAAAGAACAGAAAGATGCTTACAAACATAATGAAAATAAACTACCTTGAGCGATGGTAACTTATCTATGAGAAGAGATGTGGCAGCTACATGCCTATGAATTATGTTATAATGAGGCTCAAGGGCCTTTTTATTATTGAACAAAAAAGGGAAACCCTAAACAACCAAAACCCTAACCCCAGGGGATGGAATACCAAGAGTTTGTGGGCCCCATTGGGCAGCCAACTTCCCGGGGTCGTAACTTGGTCATATGATCTTCGTTTGATGCCTATGATACCTCGTTAGAAATATATATCCAAGTACTATAGGATTTGTGGCAATCCTGCTGCAGACCTAAAAAAAATGTCATTTAGGGGGTCAAAACAACCCCAGAAGTTCAGGAACTGAGAAACTGCTAAAAATAATAAATGCTGCTATAATCAAGGAAACTGATGAAACCGACTAGAATTCTAAGTGGAATAGGCAGGTGGCCACCAATACCCACCTGTATTTTTCTTCCCCCCTTAGCAAGTAATGGTCCCCATTGCTTGTAGAGCTTCCATGAGGTGAAGAAATTTATGTTTAACCTGGTTCCTCGTGATATACTTTCCCCGGTGAAGGAGTTGGCCTGCTTTGACAACTCAATATAGATGGATCCTCTACTGGAGAGTGTTCGTGATCAACGTGTCCATGATCCTATCAGTTGTGGCCTTTTCAATGTAGCTTGGGTTGAGCTCTGTTAGTGTCAACAACTCAACAACGCCGGATGTGTCCAACAATGGGGGAAAGTATGGTTGCAGTCAGTGTACAGTAAATACTGGGTGTAGGGAAAGGAACGATGGAATGCTGAGCTTGAAGGTATTGTACCCTATAACCTTGGTGATGGTGTATGACCCATGTCGGAGCAAGTGATGCTTGTGGTGGGGTCCAATGAGGTGCTCCTTCTGCAAATGTAACCAAACTTTATTGCCCACTTGGAACTTGTGTGGCACTCAATGTTGATAATGACACTGGTTGTACTTAGCATTAGCTCTGTCCAATATGTCATGGACCTGTTGGAAGATGTGCTGAATGCGCTCAATGAAGTTTTTAGCACTGTCAACTTCAGATTGGACGTAAGCCGGATTTTCCTAAGTAGTTGCAAATGGTATGGCCACATCAATGGGACATAATGGTTGGAATCCTAATCCCACTTTAAAGGGGTTGTGACTAGTTGAGATATGGAGAGCTTTGTTGTAGTTGTGTTGGAAATAAGGGAGGCTTTCATCCCATGTGCATGGATGCTTCGAGTTGTACATGTGTAGAATGTGCACGATCATCCTATTGACGACCTCTATTTGGCCATCATTTTGCGGGTGGAAGGTCGTGGACTTAGTGAGATTGTTATCCAACATTAACCAGAGGTTTGACCAAAATGTAATTAGGAACCTACTATCTCGATCTGAGATAATGGAATTTGGGATCCAAAAGTGTGCCCACACTCGTTCAAAGAATATCTTAGCAGTGGATTCTGTTGTGATACTTTTCTTAGAGGCCGCCAGAATGGCCATCTTAGATAATTTGTCAACGGCCACGAAAACACAGTCATTTCCATGCTTAGTAGAAGGAAGGGACG
The DNA here is from genome assembly GCA_000404065.3 of Pinus taeda. Lineage (NCBI taxonomy): Eukaryota > Viridiplantae > Streptophyta > Pinopsida > Pinales > Pinaceae > Pinus > Pinus taeda. The sequence continues at coordinate 7,422 of APFE030458055.1, forward strand.
ACATGTAATCCATGGAGATGGTTTCCCAAGGTCGACTAGGAGTAGGCAGAGGAGTATATAGGCCTTGCTTCTTGATTGCAGGTTTGGAAATGACGCAGGCAATGTAGGATCTGATGTAATTCTCAACATCTTGTTGAAGGTTCACATTATGAAAATGGGGTCTAATTTATTTTTCACTTTCTTCTACCCCTTCGAAACTCGAAACAAACAACATCATCGTGTTCGTCTCATTGAGACGATTTTGGTGATATAAAATTCGTCCCAATTTGACTCCTAGATCAACAGAAATGGCCAATTGAAGTCATGTCTAATTAAATAATGCCATTACATCAGGCATGTCATGTGGCACCCACATGGCTAACATAAGCGGCTTGTCAATTTCCGATTTTCTCATACCATGGGTTGCAAATTGACCCATATTGTCATCTCACAAGGCTTAATGGACAATTTTAAACACACACACACACACATATTCATTTACTATGTGCGAGCACGGGACACCCTTGCCACCTCACCTCAAGACTTCAATCTTGGGCCTTCCCTTTACAACCCAGCCCTAACTTACTGGGATGACGGGGACTAGGACTTCGTGGAAACTGGTGAATGTGTCGAATCTTGAATAAACGTCTAGGTGACAAGGCTTTATGGGGTGCCACAGTTCGTTAAGAGATGGAGACATGAACTTTCCCATTCCTTGAAGTCTATCTCCCTGAAGGTTCATAGGATGCGTGATGAAGAGTAGCATTGGGGTGACTCAACATTGGGGGATGTATCATGAGGGCCTAGTTGAACACAAGAAGATGAGAGATTGAATTCCAACAGGAATTGGCCCCCACCACTGCTCACGTCTTCTCGAAAGGAATAAGAGTGTGTTTCTAGTAGCACACTGGGGTGACGTGTCTTGGAAGGCTAAGGTCACGAGCCTTGGTCTCATGTGAGGGGAGTTAAGACATCAAAAAAGCATGGTTAGTGTGTATTGACGCTGTAATTTAAATGCCAAAGTTAGAGGCTATACACCACGGTCACCAAGTGCCATAGAAAGGAGCCTTCGCTAAGGGAAAGGGTGATACTATAACGCATAAGCTTGTGCATTGTGTGAAAGGAATGAAGAGAGTCCTTCCATGCACTCTTACTTGAACACCCTCCCCGCTCCATAGTCATGATTGAAGCAGGAATGAAGGGGATTAAATCCCACATTTGGTGAAGGGAGCACTTGTGAATAATATGGGAGATTATATGTATATGCATATGCATGGGTATGACCTCACCATACACAAACCACTATCCTTCTTGAGCTTAGAAACAATGGAACCAGGATTAACGGAAAATTATTTTTCCAATGCAATAAATAATAAGACAGGGAAACTAGACCATTAAATTGCACGAATGAGCATCTCAATGCCCTTTGCCAGGCATAGGAGACTTAGCCAATTTTCTTAATTTCAACATAAATATATGGTCATGCCGTTATCAGTCATGCACACAAGATTCACACAATGATGAAAATAATACATGCCAATCACCAATTTCATCAAATTTCTCAAGCACACACAAAGATTCATTTAGTCCCTTGAACAAAAAGCACTATGACACATGCTCATACAATGCACATTGAATTTCAACCATTCCTTCGAGTAATTATACACGGAACTGAGTATCCCATAACCTAGATTTTTTTAACAAGTGCACACAACGCTTGCACACACACAAATATATATATATATATATATATTAATTCCTTGCATGAAAGTTGTAAGTACAAAACCATAGTAACCAGAACCATTCATCAGAGCTCAATACTTTCTAGCTCAAGAAAACCAACCATCCTTCATGCTACAATATTAAGCTAACCATTTATACTTAATTTCTTGTATGAAAACAACACAGTAAAACCACATTAACAAGGAACTAGCTACCAAAGGTCCATTCTTTTCAATCTCAAGAAAACCACAAACCATTCTTGCAATGATTACAACATTAGCTCAACAGTCCAACAGGAACTCAATAAAAATGGATTTATTTAAAAAACTTATCTTGAATTAACACTCGAGTTGGGAAACTGAGTTAGTGACAACGACTCTCCACCCAACCATAGACAAGACGCAGACAATCCTTACTTGCAGTTGTCACCCTTGAGCCAAATGCCAAGGACTAAGATGGTTTTCTTAAGGGATTGAACACCAATCGTTGGTTGAAACAAGGATTCTAGAGGCTCTTCCACCTCCACCCACCAACCAAATAGTAGTTAATACATTCTATGAATCAATAGGCCTATTGCCTCCACAACTAATAATCTCTAGGGAATCCAGAGGCTTGACTTCCACCTTTACACATGTAACATAATGGTTCCACCCAATGAAGAGAATCTAGAACCCACTCGCAGAACTAGATAAAATAAGCAAAGGAGACTCCACAATTTCTTGACTAGAGATCTAAGGGCTAAATCTCTAACCCATGATGCCAAGGGAATCTAGAGAAGACCATCTCCACCCTCGAGCCCCCCAGGGCATCCTATGATTTACCCTCACCTGGGAAAATTCCTCCTGAACTTCTGTTGCCCAACTGAATTATGAGTAGTTGCTTTGAGAGCTACCAAATGATCAACACGTATCTGAACTACTGTATATGTCTCCAAATGGCACCAGATCAAATAAATGTTAGTTTCTTTCCTTTGATGCCACAAAGGAATGCATTGCTTCCTATAAGCTTACTCACGATGGTGTATTTTTCAGTGGTTGTGTCTGCTTCCCCCCTTATATTATGGGGTGCGTGTCTTCTATGTTCCTCTCCCCACCTCGAGAAAACCTCCTCGTTTTTCCCGCTGCCTGCGTAACCC
>APFE030458062.1:1014-23253 GCA_000404065.3 Pinus taeda
ACCCACGGAGGCAAGTGTCAAAACAAGATGAGATGTCCCCACCCAGACACGAATGCAGACAAGTGCCATGTTCAAGAGCGACATACTGTCGACACGACAATAATTGTGGTTCCATTTTCCCCACCATTTCTAGCGAGTACCCCGGTTATTTTTTGATGACAAGATTGACGGGGATAGCATATGCTTGAAAGGTGTCATTTCGATGGAATCTGATGTCATTAAGTTTTAACGAGTCTAACAAAGGAAGAACTCGACGCCTTTTCATGTTTAGAGAGTTTCAAAAGACAGCAGAAAAGGAAACTCCAAGGGTGTCCTTTTTCGTAAAGTTGTGTCTCTCGAACCCGAAAAAGTATAAAACAATGCTTGAAAGAACCGCTTGATCATTACGACCGAGGAGTACTTTTCATGAGTAGTGATTTCAATCTGAAAAAGTAAAAAGGCGATCGAAACCATGTCGTTTTGTAACCGTTAACGAGCCTAAAACGACAAGGGCCCGACGATCTTTTCGTCTTTACACGGTCAGAAAAGAGTTTAAAGACGACCACCTCTTACTTACGTTTAATGAGTCAAGAGGAATAACTCGACAATCTTTTCATCTTTAAACGGTCAGAAAAGAGCTGAAAGCAGACCTCCATTTTTATTCTCTTTAACGAGTCAAAAAGGGAAAAAATACTCGGCAATCTTTTCATATTTTACGAGTTAGAAAAGAGCTTAAAGGTGACTCGTCCTAGAGGAAAAAGTGGTATAAATGGTAGCAACTGGTTCCAAAAATGGTGGAACTACTCAAAACATGTAAAGGTCAAGAGGCTTGCTAACAAAACCACTCTTAACTGCGGTCCCTCAGGAAAGGAAAACAAGAAAGTGAAAGCATATGATCGGCCAAAGAGATGGTGGCAATGGGATGAAAACAACCAAGGCTCATCTAGCATAATTGAGCGGATAACAATGGAAATCATGAGATGTACATCGGGTATGGGTTCATTTTTACACAAGCTTGAACCATGGAGAACTCTGCTTGGATTCGGTTTCATGTTTACACAAGCTTGAAACGAAAAACTATGCTCGTTATAAGTTCGTATGCTCCCAGCATAATGACGCAAAATGAGGTACATGCCCCCCAAGCTTCATTGCATTCAACAAAGTGGAGGGAATGAAGGTTCACTTTTGAGACCTTGGAAAGACTCGACTTGTACTTTACGAGATCTTAATCAAAAGACTCGATTTGGAAAGGGAGTTATTTCATTTTTTAATGAGGTTGACACAGTAAAAGAACTATCCTCATAACCCTTGTTTCATTTTTTAATGAGCTTGACACAAGAGCAGGAACTATGCTCGACCAAACCCAGTTTCATTTTTTAAGGAGCTGGACATAGGAAAGCGAACTATGCTCCGACCAGACCTAGTTTCATTTTTTAAGGAGCTTGACATAGGAAAACGAACTATGCTCCGACCAAACCCAGTTTCATTTTTTAAGGAGCTTGACATAGGAAGGCGAACTATGCTCCAAACGAACTTCATCGTAATGAACAGGAAGTCATTGCTTCCAATAGTGTCACTCCCGGTGGAAGCACAACATCTTGGAAGTCAGGACCCAATGACCCCAGGACACTATGCATGATGGCATCATCACTGGATATAGGCACGGGATAAGTAGCCACGTAGTTGACTTGCGGTGGGGCAGATACAACTGGTGGATAAAAACCAGGAGGGGATGACAACTGTGCAGGAGGCACCGGGGGACTAAAGAATGATAATTAGTCGATAGTCACGATCCCTCCGTCATGTGGAAAGCAAACCACACGGAAGAGTGAAGAGACAAGGGCCCCCATGGCATAAACATAGTCACGGCTAAGGAGAAGACTGAAATCTAAAGCACCTTGGGTAACCAGTACATCTATATGGACGGTTTTACCTCCCAAAGTAATAGGGAACTTCATAAGGATCCCTAATGGTTGACTGGTTCCTCCGTCAAACGCTAACAGATTTTGTGTGACCGGCACAAGCTGTGGGGAGCCCAAAGCTTGCCAAGTAGTGGAAGGCATAAGACTGACAGATGCACCCTCATCCAAGACAGTGCTAGGTACTGCCTTATCATAGGCATGTACTATAATATGGAAAGGCACATGGGATGGAAAGCAGAAAGCAGTCAGGTGGCTCTAGTCGAAGGAAACGACTGAAATACTTGGTGGGGGAGTCATATGATTGCCCCCCTACTCCGAAGAAGGACTCTCGGGATCAGGTGGGACACGAGAGTCGTTTTCAGACTCAGGAGAATTTGAAGAGACGAGAAGAACATGAGCATGAAACTCCTCTGAAACAGAGTGATCGACGGGTGGTGAACTCGAATCGACACTCTTTCCGACCAATGGTTGGTCTGGAACAGGCTTAGCACAGCCAGGTTTGGGAAAAGGAGGATGGACAAGAGAAGGATATAAGTCAATCTCTTTGTTGACAGGGAGAGGATCTAAAGAGAGCCTCTGATAACCAACGGGGAGTTGGGGTGAAGAAGCTGTAAGACTTTCCAAAACAGCGGAAGCTTTATCCATGAGCAGACAAAGGTGAAGGAGATGGTTGCCTTCACATAGTCTATAGGGGAATCGAATCTTCCCTTTCTTCTTACATTGCTAGTTGATAGGGTAGCATCGACATGAGCTTCAGAGGATAATGAGGGGCAGGCCGAATCATGAGACCATACTTCTAAGATCCTAGGAATGCTAGCACAATCACAAAGAAGATGGTCACCCTTGCACAATTTACAAGGAAACTTAACCTTCCGCAGGGGAGTAGAAGGAGTTCCGACCTGAGCTGTACTCGGGGTAGTAGTTGCACTTTTAGCCTCTCGCTTAGGTGACTTATTCTTCTTCGTCTTCTTCTTCTTCTTCTTAGCCACCTGGTTACTCGAATCCAGACTTTCACCAGGCGAAGAAGGGGAGAGGTCCGCCTTGGAATCAACATGATGTTGTTCGGGTGGAGGAACTGATTGATGAGTAGTTGAGACATTAGGGACCACAGAGGTTGAGAACAACCAAATAGGCAACACGACAGTTAACCCAGGAAGGGACAACGTTGCCATGTAAGGAGCACTAACATTCCCAAAAGGAGGAAAATGACCAGGATTCCTGTCAGAGGGGATTCCTGGGTTGGTGGACTCTGGAAAAGTTGCCATCAAAAATGGAAAATCACACACGGGGCTGAAAAAATTCACGACACACAATCAAATGGTCAACAAACAAAATCTAACAGGGCGTGTGATCGCGGGCGAATAAATTTTAAGACACAAGGACATAACTTGATTTCATTTTTAAAGATTCGAGAAAAGGACAAAAAGATGACTCTAATCGCCTTTGAATGTTTTACGAGCCCGAAGTGACAAATGCTCAGATGAGCCTTTTCTTTTAGGGAGTCTGAAAAGGATGAAAAAGTGACTACTCTGGAGAACTAGGAAAAAGGTTTACCAGACAATCCGTAAAACTGCATATACACCTTGGCGATCGTATGAAAACCAAGGACTTTTCGTATGGCAGTCAATCTTCCCGAATGTTGTGTTCGGTGCGTTACGGGTCGTAAGGCGGCAGACATGGCTTCCTGTGGATAAAGGATGATAACCTAGTGGGGTCTCCCCATATACTCGACGGTACGTGGGAGCACATGTCCGTACTAGACCACAATTGAGTCAAAAAAGGAGGAAGCACCCAACCTTGAGTGGAAACAAAAGTGACTAGCTTTAACGACGCCAGAGCACATCTCTAGCCTAGACCTCTACAAAGTGAGTGTTATGTTCCAATGTGTTGTTAGATTCATTCGGTTTATTTTAAAGTTGATCTTGTATTAGGTTTCAGTTTTCAGGCCTTACCGTATGTAATCTCTCAAAATTCCCTAAATGCAAACTATATGCCAAAATATGTCATTTCATTCAATGAATGCTAGTTATGAGAGGGTTTAAGAGCTTTCACGCAAACGAAGTGATCACAAAACAACAAAGAACTTCCCTAATGCAGCTAATGCAAATTAACAAAGTTTTCTTTAAGATCACTAATCACTAATAGAAATGAAAAGTTCTAATTCTCATTAACTAATACAAAGCAAAAGAGATTTTTCTTTTTTGTTGATGGCAAAATGCACTAAACAACTTTGAGAAATGACAACAAACAAATTCTATTCAATACAAGCACATTCAGTTCCCTAAATCACAAAGCAAACCTCCAAAGAACGAGAAAAATCCCAAAGAGACCAATGAACCATGTAATCTAGGCTCAAAGTGAGACGAAGCTGAATTCAAGTGAAGACAAAGCAAGTCACCCAAATAACGCAACAAAACGATTTTCAACCACCAAACAAGTGCAAGGGAGCAAACAAAGAGTCGACTGGACCACAAGAATATCAAAACACCTAAGGAAGGCTCGACACACAAGGCCACTAGATACCCTAGGGCTAGAAATTTGAAATCAATAGAAAAAAGAAAACACCCAAAGGGTAACGATCAAAGCCAGTCAAATCACACTCCAACACACTCAAGTAGTCTGACAAAGGTACCCAGGACAAAAGCCAAGCTCAGAAGGCTCACAGCCAAGCAAACTTCAAAAGTTCCCAGGCCTCGCGTGACTGTCAGGCTACAACTAGCGCCTTTCAGGGATTGGCATGGGTTGTAAATGTGAAACTTGCACCAACTAGCACGACTGTAACACTGTAAACAAGCGCCAACCGAGTTTTCTATGGAAAAATAAAAAAACAAAGAGCCGAGGCTAAGTCAACAGTACCCAGGTATACAAAGGGGCAAGAAGCAACACAGGGATTCAACCCAGAAAGCTAATCAAGCAAGAGAAACCAAGAAACAACCAAGAAAACAAGGCAAGTTCCAAGCCGTTCAGTTCGTAAGCCAAACCAGAGATGGACTGAAGTGGCATTGATCTACTTTGCTAATGCAGAGCAATAGCATTTCGAGGGCTATCTGGCCGTACTTCAGGCTCTGTCTAAAGCTTACAAATCAAACAACAAGACAAAAAAAGCAACAAGGAAAAAAGCCAACTCCCCAGTGGAGTCACCAAATTATTGTGGAGGTAAATCCCCTCTGCGGACAGAGGCGATCCCTACTAGCCCAACGATGATCAGGGCCTACTTGGAATCCAACGCTAGTACTTGTAGAAGAGTCTTCGCTCCCGTTCCTTCACTCCGGCTGGTCACAATCCCCACAATCCTCATGAATAGACACCTGCACATGCAAATAACGACACAAATACAAGCATAAAATCCAATAGATGCAACTATATATCAGTCAGAAAGGATATAACTCAATCATCATTATAAAGACAATAAGAGTGGAACCATAATGATAGTCGTCTAATATTATTGATAAACAAAGAAGAATACAACCATAGTTCTGACGTCAAATCCTCCTTTGGCTTGGTGATCAGCAGCACATGCCTTGCAAAGCTTGTTGGGAATAGGGAACAAGCCTCTCTCTCCTTGGTTACTTGGACAAGAATCTCCTCACTTTAGATTTAGCCTTATGGGAATGAAGAAGGCTTCTTGCAGCATGAACTTGGCAATTCTCAGACTTTGGGACTTAGGAATTTGGAACTTGGAGACTAGAATTACTAACTAGCTTGTCAAAGGCAAAAGGACAAGCTTATATAGAGAAAGGAGAAGGAGTTAGGATCATCCACAAGATTCATGGGATTGGCCTTATCATTAGGAAGCTTCCATGAGAGGTGGAGAACTACTTCCCTTCTATGGAGATTCGAAGCCCAACTGAACTAACTCAAGCTGGAATTAGTTCATGAATAGGTTAGGAAGAACCTTCGTAAGTTGGTTTGTTAAAAAATTTACCCAATTGGGCTGGCGCGAGTCTGACTTTGAGATAGAGCGCCAGCTGGCACGCCCTCTTTGGAGGATTTCCCTCATTGGCACGAGTGATACACTGTGGAACAGCACCAATGGAAAAAGGGCTACTTTTATGGGTATTTTGCAGAAGGTGTCTTTAGGGCATATGAAGTACATACTCAAGGGGATACAATACAAGTGTTTTCAAGTTATGTCACTTCTCACAGGTCCCAGAATAAGTCCTCCAATGTGCGGGAGAAGGGGTAACATGGACGGTGACAAATTATTGTGTAACACGGCCGATGCAGCAACAACAACATAGATGGCAGAAACCACAACCGCGCCAACCCAAGAGGCCGAGGAAGGCCAGAAGATGTCCTCGGGGTAGCAAACTGGGGAAGTAGATAGGGAGGAGGACTGCATGGACCCCAGCACAACATGAACACAACTCAAGCGGCTACGCGACCTAAAGAAAATAGCCCTGAGGAAGAAAGGGAAAGCCACAAAGACGACTGTCGACCCGATCATGCTCACAAAAGGTGATGTATTGGATATCAGGAAATTGATTTGGGAAGTCATGGAGGACATGCTCCAGGGATTGCGGATGGAGTAGAACACTATTTTGGGGCCGCTCAGTGCACAGCTACAAGGTTTACAGGTACAACACCCCCAAACAGGCACAATGGCCCAGTATGTCGCAGCAGGCACTGCTGAGGCTGAACAACTATTGCACGCCCATATGGGTAACACCTTCATCTTTCCTGAAGGCGCGTTAGTAGCAGCAAACAGGGATGACCGGGCTGCGATGAGCATCATGAAAGGCATCAGCTTGAACTTGGATGCACTGTCACATGAAATACATGGACCATCGCCGAACTCCGCACCAAGGAAGGCCGAGCGATCCAGGTCCTGCATGAGCAGAAAATCAACATGGACCAGCTCAGTACCCAGAGGGATGAGTTGGTTGCATAGGCTAGCGAATTGGAGTAGGCCATAGAGGAGGCATGCAGGAGCATTCCAGAGTTGGCCGTGTCGGCAGAGCTACCACCAGCAAAGCGGGTCCATAGATTGGCGGCCGGAGTCCGCGAGGCCCAGGAGGAAATGACAAAGGTTTAGTTGGAGTTGAACTTGCAAATCGTCGAGTTTCGATTAAAGGTGCAGCCCTCTACACCCCTAGAAGTCAGAGAGTAGCATGCCCACGCTATCTAGATGGGGTTGGAACAAATTGGCTAGGTAACACATGGGTGCACCGGGATGTTGGAGCAAGCACTAACCATACTTACGCACCTGTAGGAAGACCCGAACCTATAGCGCCTAGAGACAGAGGCGCACGAGTTGCAGCAGGAGTACGATAGTGTCCAAGGCACCATGCAGATGGTTGTCCTTACCGAATGACTCGCCAAACTACAACAGGCAAGGGCACTAAAGGACCAATTAGACATTGCGCACCAAAAGGAAGCCCTGTTTAAAGCGCGCATCTAGCCATGGATCGATGAAGCATTCACAATCACAGTTACCATTGAAGGGAAGCTGGCACAGATGCAGGAACTGTATACGGTTGGACAGGAATGTGACCCTGCTCACGAAAGTTTATAAATAAGCATGCAACAAGTACAACAAGTGGTGAAACAGTGTGCTGCAGACAACCCAAGCTGCATGAGACTTACTACATGGACTTTGCGCAAATATCGCCGCACCAGCCGAGTGACTCGGGACGAGTCATGATGATTTTGTTGGGGGCCTGTTGGGCAGTGGATCCCCCCATGGCATGTTTTTGGGGCTTGAAGCCCAAGTTTTGGTCAAATGTGATGTAAAGACCATGCAAAATTCAGGCGTGGAGTGCAAGAGTCTAGGATTGTCCACCCTAAGATAATGTAATTTAATGTAAAGTGTCTCGGCCTACCCATGGTCTGCAGTCCATGGGATTGTATAAATAGAGTGAGGCTCTAAGTGTAAAAGTAGTCTTAGTTTTTGACAAGTAAGTAATAGATGTGAAGGCATGGTTAGAGGATAGAAGCGGATTTGAAGGTGTTGGGTCATAGTAGTAGGAATAGGCTCTGCAACTGAGTGCGCAGAGGCCTAGTAGAGTCCGCAACTAAGTGCGCAGACCCCTGCAGCTGAGTGCGCAGGGTGGAGTCAAGTCTGTATTGAGCTGAACTTGAAAAGGATTATTAATAAATCTAAGTTGATTCGACATATTGTGCATCTATTCCGTAGATCTATATTTTGATGTTTGGCATTAATGGTATCCGTTTATATATATGCACGCACTTGTATGCATGTTTATGTATGAAAAATTTCTAAGTAATTAACGAACTGAACCTAACTACAGATGACTTGGGTAATTAATACTGGTTGCACTGCGGCTGGATCTGCGTGAAGACAATCCCACAGGGTGCAAGGATCTCGCTGGTGCACATAATCTAGTAAGTGCAAAGGTGGAATCGCGTACCTGTCACTCATATCAGACATCCCCAGGGTGTGGAAACCTGGTTCTAGCACCCTCCCATACTACTTCGAGTGAAACCTCAGTTCGTGCTCCGCGGACTGTTATTGAAAGGGCCAGTAGTACCAGGATTTGCTTGGCTAAAATGACTTTTGAACCTGGGTCAGGCCCCACTAAGCCAATAGAGGTTGAGGTAGTAAGGATGGAGATTGGTTGAATGGGGGCCTCCACCCCTATGATGGTGTATTCCACTAAGGATGTGGGGGCGCATATGGCTGAAATGATTGATTGGTAGGTTGGGAATGGTATTGAGGTGCATAAGACTGGGGAGAATGTGTGGACCATGAAGGATGAGGAGGATAAAATCAAGGAGGAAGGGATTCATTTTGATTCAGATTGTAATATGAATAAGATGCCCCTTGCATGCCTTGCTGGTATGGTCGAGGTCCTTGAGGTCTCCTTTAGCTGATATAACATAGTTGTTCAGCCACACATTTAGTTCCTTGATACACAACTTTCAATCTAGATAGAGAAGGGCACTTATCTATGGAGTGGTTTTCCTCATAGACCAATCAGACCTCTATAAGATTCAATGGACATTCATTTCTGGGGTACCTTCTAGTGCATCTAGGGCAAAAGAAAGCTAAGGCTCACTCTCCTTCCTCATGCTTCCTCTTGATCTGCATGGTGTCCATTTTTAGAGCAAGGGTATGAAACATTTCACATTTAAAGTCTTCCAACATGTTTCCAATTTCATTGTTGATAGAGGTTTTGGAGGAAGAGGAACTGGCCAAGGGCTAACTAGCCCTACCCTTCTTTATGGCATCCATAGAATTATTTTTGAAAACTATCTTGATATCATCATAAAATAGTTGATAGATGTCCCCTCCACAAAACATTTTTAGGGTTTCTAGGATATCCTCCATGATCCCTCTAAGAAGGACTAATTTGAGTGATTCAGGATCAAGGATGCATCTATCCCTTTTGTAGCTAAGTTGGAACCTTTCCTCATAATCCTCCAAGGATTCATCATGTCCCAAGTTCATTCTAAAGATTTCCTCTTTAGTGTCCTTGGACCTACAATAGTCCCTTTACTTGCCATTGAAGGATTGCTGCATTTGAGCCCAAGTAGTGATGTTGTCCCTAGGTAAACCCATGAACCAACAAAAAGTTGCATCCTTAAGGGTGGATAGGAACAAATCCAACTTCTAGTCATTAGAGGTATAATCAGAAGTTATATAGATGACAACAAACTCAAACAAAAATGTATTAGGGTCTTCTAATGTTAAGCCATGGAAGTGAGGAAGGGCAAAGGGGCTTATGTTTTTCATCCTAGCATCTCCATTAGTCTCTGTAATGGGAAAATCACATTCGTTTCTATTTCCAACCATGTTGTAAGTGTGTGGAATGATTTCTTCTTCTTCTTCCCCAATAGGTTCTTCAAATATCTTTGGTTTCTCACCTAATGGATGTTATAACTCCCCTGCATTCAGAGAGGGAAGCTGACAACCACTGAAGAAGAGAGAATGTTTTCTGTCTAATGGTGTGGAGGTATTTGGAAAAACATTCCCTAAATTATCTCTACTCCTACGAGGCATGAAAAAATTTCTTTTTAGGTCTTTTTCAGAATCACTTGTGAAGCAGAAAGAAAGAAAAAAGTACAACTATTTACTAAATGAAAATTAGAAATAAAATAAGAAATTACATCTACCTAGACACCTCCCCGAAAACGATGCCAAAAAGTGATGAACCTCAGTATTGTAGCAAGGATGTTGCAACTCCTAGGGCTACCAACTTTACTTTATCAACCCGGGGTTTGATACAAACTTGGAGGTGACAATGCTATATACACAATAGATGTAACATTCTACTAATGTCACTTCTCAACTGGGGCGCTAGACCACTAGGGTTACAGACTAGTATTCTATTGACTAGAAGGAGTCTGACTATTGACAGTGAATGTAAAGCCAGTTCTAATGCAGGAAAGTAAATTATTGTCTATTTATGAAATGAAAGTTACTGAATGGTAAATGTTATGAAATGCCATAAATCATCTAGCTAGGAAATGACACAAATTACTTGTAGAAAATAACTAGGATAACCTTGAAATTGGTCATCTAGCTATTAGGAATGTTTGGAATTGGAAAATTTTTCTATCATTTTATGATTCATATATGCATGCACTAACTATCTCATTTTACATTTGCATAGAAAGGATATTTTAATTTCTAAATTCAGAAATGTAAATTATATGTTATTCTGTTTGATCTTGTAGGGGAAAAAGGCATGGGAGGGTTGATCTTAGGTGGTACTTATAGGCATGGAATCCAAGATGAGGGCCTAACCTACTCTTATACTACCATCTTTGCTGAAAACAGGGTCAAACAGGTTGCTACAAGAGATCGTGTAGTTGTTATATGAAATTGCTACACGATGTCCTTGTTTCTACAGGAAGTTAGCTGAAGGCTTTAGGAGAGAAACAGTAGTGAGATGAGTTGTTGGAGAGATTTATGACAATGAGAGAACGTGTAGGGAAGGTTGACATTTCCCAAGGCTAAGCCAAACACTCCAAGGAGGTTTGATTTGCCTTAAGGTGGTTCCTCACGATGGGTGCAAAACAGAGGTTCAGAATTATGGGCTGGTATTCATTGGCAGAAGATGGAGAGGACCTAGGTGAAGATGGTTGAATGAATTCATCCCTATATATCAAAAATCCCCACAACAAAACCTATTTTTTTTTCATTTATGCATCATTACATGTCAGCATGGGAAAGATAAATCGAAATTGAGGAACTTGATCAATTTACTAATAAGGACTAGATCTATGGAATGTAATGCTTTTTAAGCTACCACAGACTTAATAATACAAGATAAAAACTGTAGGTGCTTCCAAGAAACCATAAAAAATAATCTAACTAAGAATGAAATCTAGTGTATGTGAAGATCAAAAGACAAACTCTGTTTTTGGCGTTGTGAGAGTGTGACCCTCTAATCATGATCCCATGAAGGAGATGAGATAGAGGCCAATGTCACAAGTTTTTCTGAAGTATTTTCCTTCACTACTACACCACTGATCTACCTCTTCAAACTAATGGAAACAAGCTTAATAAATAATTGAAATAATTGTTAAGCTAAACAAAACATAAATAAAATTCAACAGCTAACTATCATTTTAATCTAAGAATACATATACAAAAGGAGGAACTTCTGCTGCTAAGGTTGGGCCTAACCCAAGAGCTTTAGCCCTCTAAGTCCACTCAATGCTGGATCAAGGTAGAATTTCTCATTAAAATCAAAATTTCAAATACAACATAATAATAACAGTCACAATGTTTCAGCTCAAATTTCCTCTTGGCTACAACAAAAAATTGAATCCTAATGAGTCCCTTGGATCTCTTATTTATACAAAACTGAAGCTACCAACAACTTCCTAAAAAATAGGGAGACTTGGATCCCTAACTCAAGAATAACTTTTCATTAACTGTCACTGGCTTTGTTGCCAATAAATTCGGCTTGCTTGGCTGCTAGTAACTCTGATCTGATGAGATATGGTGGAGGAATCTTCAAATGATTTGAGGAGTTAAAGAGGGAGACTGTTGGCTTAAGGGGGCCTATTGGCTAGGTAAATCCTCTCTGTGTACAGAGACAATCCCTCTAGCACAATGAGTGGGACTAGAAACCTACCTGACAATCTACTAGACACTTTCCTACAATTGAAAATAGAGATGAAGAAGATGGCCTACGTCGTTCTGATGCTCTCATGTATTCCTTGTTGAAGACCTTGAATCACCTGTGTCATGGGCCCATTCATACTTCTCACATATTTTATGCACCTACACAAGAGATCAAGACACAACAAGGCATGCAAATACAAATAGCATATTCAAAAGTAACCTACTTAATAGATCAAGGAGCATTAAGCTGATTATACATAACCATACACATCAATGGAAAATGAACCAACAGTTGTATATTAATAGAAAAGAAGGGGTAGCATACAACCAAGCGTTGATGTTGATAGGCTCTCCTTGAATGAATGTCCAAGTCCAAGCTAAGCTCTCCATGCACTCCTTCTCCAAGTCAAATGAGTAGCATATAGGCACAATCTTAGCATAAGGGTGAAAATTGACATAGACCAACCATTTGGGAATGGGATAGGATGAATATATAGGCAAGGAAAGGCAGTTAAGATCTCTCCAAAGATAGGAGTAGACCCTCATCTCAATGGGGTATCTCATAAGGATAGGATAAAGAGGCCAATTTGGGATAAAACGACCTCATCTATGTCGAACAACCTCCAGCTTACTGCTTTAGAAGCTTCTATATCACGAAGCTTCTCATCCTCTTTGGGAAACTTTCCTTTTTGGGATCATCGTGGGTATACAAGTAAACAAAGTGATGGCATCATGGGTTGAGTATAATGAAATATGATCGTGGTTTTTAGTCTAATAACAGCGATGATTCTCAAATTAGGGTTTTAGAGCTATTTCCTTCTGGGGAAGCTCAAGGCATTTTCCAATCAATGTCTTAGGGAGGATCTGAGTTGCATGAATGAATGAGTACACTACATGATGCTAATATTTCAGGAACTTCGGGGTATGTCATAGAGAAGTGCAGGAGGTGTGAAAAAATAATGTGTAACAGATGCCCCCTAAAGCAGGAGGGGAGAACAGGGAGTGATGGATGAGATTCTTTACGAGCTTTTGCAAAGGAGGAGAAAAAACACTGTTAGGAGACCTGCAAATCAAGGACGCATATACATATACATATTTTATATCAAAACATGAATCCATGGTATGGACACAACCATCCGGATAATAAGGACTACATTTAAGGATCGATGGCATTGGCACAACCATCCAAATGAGAAGGATCATCTATAAATCTAAGATCTAAGGTATGGACGCAACCCTCCAGTATAGAAGGATCATCATAAATGTAAAGTACCATGGTATCGTAGTAACCATCCCTATAGAAGAAACATGTGTACAATCATGAATAACACATAACTCCACCCAGCCTAAGTCATATAAGACAAAACTTAGGGTCTTGTGCTCCATCCCAACCCAATCAAAGACGTATGAATTCTAACATGTGAATGAACGCGTCGAAGTCAAACATGCTAGAAAACTGCCTGATTACCGGCCAATGATGTGGACTGTTAACATGCATGAGAGAAACCACCAATAATAAAAATGGCTCTCAAGGTATGATCGTACAATCTGTGAATGTGGTAATGAAGTTTAAGTCGAACACATGGAATCATCTAATCAAAGGCCAATGATGAAACCTATCGTCGGATGCGAAGAACTTGCGATTAAGGCATGCAAGCTCTAAGGTACTGAAAGGGAGTCTCTAAGTCATCTTCTTGGATAATGATCTAAGGTCGACAGGAAGCAGCCTGTTGAAGGACAGTCATAATGATTCTCTCATCATCGATGTGAAACAAGGAATAAATTGGAATAAACGAGTATGATCCAGGACTGTGAAAAAAGGTCAGACAATGTATAGGTAGTAAACTGCATATAGGACTTCCCTTGAACATCAGCAACATGACTCCGGAGTGTGGAAGCATTTGACTCAAAATAAGACCAGGGGTCATAATGTTGAAGTGGAATAATCAAATGAGAGGCAAAATGGATTACCCAAACCCGGAAAGACAAGTTACTGAGAGAGGATATCCCAAACCTAACACGAGAAACATATGAGTGTCATGTTCAAGAGTGACATGATGCCTATACAAGAGATGTTTCACTTTAAATTTTTCCCCACTATTTCTAGTGAGTACCTCTTTTTTTCTACACAAGATTGAAGAGGATACCATATGATTTTCATATAACTTCACCCTTTATATGAATCCATCCTAGTAAGTTTTACGAACCCTAGGAAGGAGAAAATTGCTCTCATCATGGTGATAAGTTTTCGTCGTAAAATTTTAACAAGACTAACATAAGAATAACTCGGTATCTTTTTCATATTTAGAGAGTTTGAAAAAGAGACGAAAAATAAAACTCTATCATGTCCGTTTTCCTAATTTTCACATCAAACCCGAAAACGTAGAAAACAATATTCGAGAGAACCTTTTGAGCATTTTGACCAAGGTGTACCTTTTTAGTAAATAGTCAATCTCATCCCAGAAAAGGAGTAAACGTATACTGAGACGACATCAATTGATTGAATTTAGCGAGTTCGAAATGACAAGTACTCGACAATCTTTTCATATTTCAAGAGTCAGAAAACAGCTGAAAGATGACTCTTCCTAGAGGAACGAGTGGTATAAAAGGATAGAAACTGGTTATAGTGATTATGGAAGTGCTCAAAAAATGTAAAGGTCAAGATGCTAGATAATAAGGCCACTCATTGCAGATGTTCCTCAAGAAAGGGTAAAACAACCAAGTGAAAGTGTATGGTTGACGAAAGAGATGGTGACGATGGAATGAAACAACCAAGGCTCATCTAGATAAAAGAGGATGATACAAACAACAATCACGAGATGTAAATTGGAAATGTTTTCATTTTTATAGAAGATTGAAACATGGGAAACTGTGCTTGAGTATACTTGAGGATGGTTTCATTTTTCACAAGCTTAAAACATGAGAAAACTATGCTTGGATTTGGTTTCACTTTTACGCAAGCTTGAAACAAAGATAAATTATGCTTAAGATAAGGCATGCCCCTAGCATATTGACTCAATTCGAGGTACATTCCCCCCAAGATTCATTTCATTCACCTGAGTAGAATACTTGTTACTAACAGGTGGATGGAATGAAGGTTCACTTACAAGATCAAGTGAAAGACTCGACTGGGATTTTATGAGATCTAATCAAAGACTCAAATTGGAAGGGGATTTGCTTCATTTCTTAACGAGCTTGACACAAGTAAAGGAACTATGTTCATGGGACTTATTTCATTTTTTAATGAGGTTGACATAGTGAAAGAACTATCCTTATAGTCCTTGTTTCATTTTTTAAGGAGCTTGACACAAGACAAGGAACTCTGCTCTAGGGCCCTTGTCTCATCTTTTAGCGAGATTGACACAAGACGAGGAACTCTGCTCCATACCCTTGATCATAGACCAAAAGAGGCCATGGATTCCAAGAGCTTCTCAACATATGGGAGAATAACACTCTGAAAGGGATACATGTCCAGGGATCCAAATGAAAAATCTGGCTCCAATGCCCTTAGTACATGATGTACTATATCACCTAATAGATCATCAGTAGATGTGGGAATGGAATAGGTGGCCATGTAATTAGTCTGTGGCAGGGGTGATACTGCTTGCATATAAGAATCATTCAGGAATAATGGTTGATGGGGAGTTGATTCAAGACCAATGAATGTAATATGATCAATGATCACAATGCTTCACTCACCTGGGAAACACATCACTCGGAAGATAGAAGAAACAAGAGATCCCATGACATAAACATAGTCACGACCAAGGAGTATATAAAATCCAACGGGCCTTGGACAACCATTACATCTATATAGATAGTATTTCCTCTCAAAGTAATAGGTGACTTAGGAAGGATCCATAATGGTTGACTGGTTCCTCTGTTAAAATATAACAGATTTTGGGTGACGAGGACAAGATCAAGAAAACCTGAAGCTTTCCAAGAAGTTGAGTACATAATTCTAACAGATGCATCCTCGTCTATGATTATGCTAGATACGACCATATGGTAAGCCCGTATTGTAATATATAAAGGCACATAAGATGGAAGACAATATCCTTTCAGTTGACTCCAATCAAAATAAGTGACTAAACTAATTGGAGGTGGCGTCGTAGGAATGGGAGAGCTACTCTCTTTCTCTATGGAAACAGGAGAACTTCTCTGATGCACCCCAAGAACATGAGGATTTCCCTCTAGTTCATTTGAAACTGACGAAGCCAAAAGAAACTGAACGGTATGGGGTTCATTCTATACCTAAAAGGTACGGTTAACTAAAGGTGGAGTCAAGTCTAACGATTTATCAACCAATGGTTGGTCGAGAACGGACTCACAAGACTTACTTTCAGAGAGAGTGGGGTTGACCAAAGATGACTTCTGATTAATCACTGGATCAACTAGGGAAGGATCAGGGGAAAGCTTTCGATACCTAGTCGAAAGACAAGGTTGGGAAGCTGTAAGGTTTTCCAACTCTTTGGAAGCTTCATCCATAAGGGGAAAAAGGTGAATGGGATGATTACCTTCACACAACTTACAAGGAGATTTGACTTCCCCCTTTTTCCCATCAACTTTACTATTACTAATTGAAGATTTATCACCAACATGATCTCCAGAGGCTGATGACAAAGGTCGATGTGAACATGCGTACCACACTTCTAAGACCTTAGGAATACCAAGACATTCTAGAAGAAGGTGGTCACCCTTACATAACATGCAAGGGAATTTTACTTTCGGAGGTTGGTTGAAATATTTTTCTATATCAGTTGCATCCATAGCAAAGACTTCTTGGTTGCCCCATTTCTTATTTTTTTTCTTCTTCTTCGTCGTCTTTTTCATCTTCTTAGCTTCCTGGTTACTAGAATCTAGACTTTTACCCGGTGAAGAGGAAGAACGAGGTGAAGAAATAGGCGAAGAAGGCGAAGGGTCAACTTTAGGATCAACATGAGGTTGATGTTGTTCAGTTTGAGGAGAAATCGGTTGAAAAAAAATTTGGAGACTCGGAACCACCAAGGTCGCAAATAACCAAACTGGAAGACCAATGGTCAATCCAGGAAGGGAAAACATTGCCATATAAGGAGGACCAGTATTTCCAAAAGAAGGAAAAGGACTAGGATTCCTGTAAGAGGGGTTTCCTTGATTGGTAAACTCAGGAAATGTTGCCACCAGTATCAACCTAAGATATATTAAGGATTATTTCCATAGGAAGGATATTTTTTCCGTGGTCAATTAATTCATTTTAGAAGTTTAACAAAAATAAATAATAAAAAAAGAGGTAATCTAGGCAAGTGGGTTTACCAAGTATCCGTGAACTACAATATAATCCCCAGCTGAAACTAAGGACTTAACATACGGCAACCAATCTCCCCGAATGTTGTGTTCAGTGTATCACATTTAGAAGGTGGCTTACCTGGTTACCTATGGCTAAAGGATAGCAAGCTAATGGGGTATCCCAATATATATGCGACAATACGGGGAGCACAAGCCTGTGTTAGCATTGTCTAATGCAGAACCATTCAATGAGAGCGTCCCTATATACTTATCATACTAAAGTGCCTTCGATATACCCAAAAGTACTAGAGAACCTTCTATATAATTCCATACTGGGATGGGATTTCATCCTCGGGATACACTGCAGGCAGTTAACGACAAATTGTTATGTTTAAAGATGTCAGAACACGTCTCTAGCCTAGACCTCTAGATATTTGTGTTAAGTTACAAATGATCCTTAAGTTAATTGAGTTAAATTTTAATGTTTATCTTCAACAAAGTTTTGGTTTATCTACGGACAAAGAAGATCACTCTAGCCCAATGAGTGGGACTAGAAACCTATGTGAGAATATACTGGACACTTTCCTCGGTTACAATTGAAAAGAGAGACAAAGAAGATGGCCTACCTCATTCTGATGCTATCACGTCTTCCTTGTTGAAGACCTTGAATCACCTGCATCACGGGCTCATTCCTGCTACTCATAGTGTTTATGCACTTGCACAAGAGATCAAGGCACAACAAGGCATGAAAATACAAGTGGCATATTCAAAAGTAACCTACTTAACAGATCAAGGAGTGTTAAGCTAACTGATACGTAAGCATACACATCAATGGAAAATGAACTAGCTGTTGTATATTAATAGAAAAGAAGGGGAAGCATATAGTCAATCCTTGATGTTGATAGGCTCTCCTTCAATGAATGTCCAAGTCCAAGCTAAGCTCTCCAAGAAATCCTTCTCCAAATCTAATGAGTAGCATATAGGCACAATATTAACATAAGGGTGAAAATAGACATAGACCAACCATTTGGGAATGGGAGAGGATGAATATATAGGAAGGGAAAGGGAGTTAGGATCTATCCCAAAATAGGATTGGGCCCTCATCTCAAGGAGGTATCTCATAGGGATAAGACAAATAAGACAAGTTGGGAGAACTCGACCTCATCTACACCGACCAACCTATAGCTCGCCACTCTAGAAGCTTCCAAATCATGAAGCTTCTCGCCCTCTTTGGGAAAATTTCCATTTTGGGATCATCACGGGTATACAAGTAAACAGGGTGATGCCATCACGGGTAGAGTATAATGAAATAGGCGACCATCACAGTTATTAGTCTCCTAAGAGCAATGACTCTCAAATTAGGGTTTTAGAGCTATTTCCTTTAGGGGAAGCTTAAGGCATTTTCCAATCAATGTCTTAGGGAGGATCTAAGCTGCATACAAATGAGTACACTGCATGATGGTCATGTTTTGGGCATTTTGTGGTATGTCATAGGGAAGTACAGGAGGTGTGACAAAATACTGTGTAATAGGGCCTGACCCAAGTTCAAAGTTGTTCGTGCCAACCAAAAAAATCCCTAACTACTAGCCCTTTCAGAAACAACCTATATAGCGCAAGCTACAGTCTCACCTGAAGCAGTATTGGGGAATGCTAGAACTAGGTTTCTACATCCAAAGACAATGTGATAAGTGGTTTTAGACTCTTGTAACTCAGATATTCCTTCGTGTAAATCAATAGTATTTTATGGCCTGGTGCTGTAACTCTAAGAAAATGGTTTCCAGACCTTCACGAAAGTCTGTGATTAGTCTTTGCAAACTCTAAACAGAGAAATTATCAACTTTTGTGCATTAATCAATAACCCTAGATTTGCCTTCGCGCATATCTATCTAATTCATAAAAAATGATAACAGAAGTAACCATTATCTTCACAAAAATGGATAATTACTTAAATCATGCACAAATAAGATATATTCAGTAGTTTCGTGGAACATTTATTCATTATTCCATAGAAAAAATATTATAAACGACATAAAATAACATAAACTGAATCAATGATAATGCTTAGATTGCAAGATAATTCTTCAAAATCAGTCTTTATTCATCTTCAAGATTCAAATTACAGACTCTTTCACCCTATGCACTCAACTGCAAGAGCCTCCCCCTTTATCCTAAGTATAGGAAGTAGAGCCTTCCTGCCTTAGCACTTTCCCAAAACAATATATATCTTGATTTACTTGCTCTTCGCTACCTCTTAGACTCCCTATGACTCGACTATATATAGTTTTCTTCAATACAATACCATGGTCTGCAGACCATGGGTGAGTCTCAAAACTGACCTATTTACTTACCCAAACAAGGGGCTAAAATCCCTTTGACTCCTATCTAGCTGGGCGCTCCGCATCCACATTTCTCGAAGAATTTACATCTTTTTACAAAAATTTTACAAAAATTCGGTTAACTAACCCCAAAAATGACCCTAGGGACCCTATCCAAACGGGCCCCTAACACAAATATGGTGACTTGCCCTTGAGTCAGTCAATTGGTGCCTCTATCTTACTGCTGAGACCACCTAGCTCGACCTGTAATACAACGAATTTAGCAATGCTATGCGCTGTGGCCTGCTACACTTCTGCTACCAATTTCTCTGTTGTCGGGCCTTCCATTACTAGGCACATAGTCCTCTATGTTTGTTGTAGCACCTTTATCTTTTCCTAGAGTGATAGAATAAGCTTGTAGCCTCTCTCTAGCCACAATTGTAATCTGGCCTTTAGAAGGGCCTCTTTCCTCTGTAATTCTTCCATATGTGCTTGTAGTTTCTTTCCTTTTTGTAACTTTGCGAGGCATTGCACTGGCACCAAAGTGCACGCAGTCACTCGAACTTCATCATACATTCATTGTGCCTCTCTGACATCAATGTTTAGCCTCAACAAGTTTGGGTCCTCATGCAGATTTGTCCATAATTCCATTGATTGGTCGAACATAATTGCACAGTGACTAGGGTATCCAATGTGTTCATATTGTCCTTGATTGTTGCTCCGCGTTGCTCTCGAACCTCTGGCGGAGTAGCTAGCTACAAATTAAACTACAACTATGATATCTTCATTTAGAAATCAAAAGTATCCCTACGGATCTCATCTTTGTTGGCATTATGATACATATGTTGTACTTGATGGCAACCCACTCATCTCAGATGATAAATTATAGTGCAGCAAAGTTCACACACTTTCATGTAGAGAAAAGTTCACGCACTTTCATGCAGAGAAAAGTTCACGCACTTTCATGTAGAGGAAAGCGCACGCACATGGTAAATCTTATGGTTGGTTCATGCTATTAGTCCGACAGTTTTTGATCCTATGGTTTTGGTCCGTGGTATTGCATCCAAAAGAATTGAACCCAAGTATTGGGTCCGTGGTATTGTTTCTCAATGGTTTTGGTCCATGGTTTTGAGTGAGGCCTAGCCTATAAAAAGGAAAGGAGATCATTTGGCTAATCACAAGTGTTGAAAATCTTAAGAAGAGAAGATCTGAATTTCTGATAATCGGTTGGTGAGACATAGTTGAATCGGCGAAGCAGGTGCGGAGGTGCGATGAACAGTAGACAGTGTAGGTGCAGAGTTACGCAGACTCATCACGGCTAAAGTGCAGATATCCGCAGGTTTCCTTCGGTGAAGTTGCAGACATTTCTTGAAATATATATTAGTTGTCTTTTATCTGTTTTTGCAGAGATCTGGGTTTAAATTGGTGTCTGGTTATTCGTGTTATTTTCTGGTTACTGCATTCTGAGAAGTTTTTTGTTTAAAGGAGATTGGGTGATGCACATGTACATGATTTTTTGGATCCAGTTTGAAAATTGATGAAACGTTGTCCCTGGAAGGAAAGAGAAGGTAGTACCCTTCTATAGGTCATCACCTATGTACTAGTATTTCAGCTAGTACAAGAGCTAAGGGGGTTGTAGCTCCCTTCTAGAAGAAGCTGGAAAACGAGAGAGGGTTGTAGCTCTCTACAGGTTGCACCCTGTGTACTGGTAAAAGACTGCACCAGTACAAAATCATTGTAAGAAGAAGTTTCTAATTGAAAGAAGATAGAGACATATTGCAGCAGGTGGTTTTCACCGACATTGGGTTTCCACCTTACATCTTGTGTTCCTTGGTGTGCTGTTATTTTGTGTTCCTGCTCATTATTCTATGGTTCTCACATACAGATTAATGACAAACATCTGAAGAATAAATTAAATTATAAGTTTGGAAGGTATATGCAAGTTTCAATTGTCAGATCTAAAAATATTTGTATAAATTGATAAGAGTTTGATAATACTAATGCACCCCCCCCTCAGTATTATTTCCAACAATTGGTATCAGAGTAGGTCCTTCAAAAGAAGCTTGATTGCTTGAAGGAAGATCTATCATCATGAGCAACTATGAGAGAGAAGCATCTATCAGGCTACCAATTTTTGATGGGACCAATTTCGTCTTTTGGAAGGTAAGAGTCACTGCCTATCTTCAATCTCTTGGTACAGAAGTCTGGGATATCATAGATATAGGGTACACTTTTCCATCAGCAACTCCCACAGTTCCCGCTGAGAAGAAGCAGTTTGAAACAAATGCAAAGGCTGTCAATACTCTATTAGGATGTCTATCTCAATCAGAATTCGTCAAGGTTATGCAATATAAAGCCGCAAAAGAAATATGGGACAAGATCGTTCTGAGCTATGAAGGAGATGAACAGGTAAAAATCGAGCGAAACTTCAAACCCTCAGAATTCATTATGAAAATCTCATAATGTACAATGATGAAAGTGTGGCTAACTATTTCCTACGAATAGATGAGATTGTTGATTTTATGAAAAACTTGGGTGAAGAAATAAAGAGGCGGTTGTGGTTGAAAAGGTTCTAAGATCTTTGTCTCCTAAGTTCGAATCAAAATTTTCTGCAATAGAAGAAAAGGAGAATCTACAGAAAATTACCATGTCACAACTACACGGAATTCTAACTGCTTACGAAATGAGGAAAGGAGGACCTTCAGACAGGAGAGAAGCT
>APFE030458071.1:7951-41224 GCA_000404065.3 Pinus taeda
AGAAAAATAAGATGAAGAAGAGGTAGAAGAAGGTGATTGAGGGGGTGTGTGACTATGTGGAGGTGAAGAAGGAGGGGATCTCTTAAACAACTTTAAAGGAGTCTTAAGAACTAACTTTGGGACCTATGAATGAATACCCTCTTTTGTTTCAAAGAGTGGATTTGAATATACAGAGATGGTCTCTTCAGGTTGTTTAGAAGTAGAAGTTTCAGGTCGTCCAGAAGTGGAAGGAAATGAATAAGTTGTAGGGGATATGAAATTTGTGGGTTTGTATTTAGATAAATGAACACCCAAGTAAGAATCAGTTTTAGGTGATCCTGGTGGTAGTGGGGGTTCTGGATGTGTTTCAAAAGAATTAATGAGGAAAGTTGAATCTCAATCAACTCCCCTATTTAATAGTTCAGAAACCCTAGGAGGTATTTGTGTACAGTCAGGATCAGATGGAATATTACTAAAAGAATCAAATGATACTAAATCTTCAGACTACAAGGTTGAAGAAGAAGAAGAAGATGGTTGATGTCTCCTTTTAGAATTGGCTTTTCTTAAAAGTTTTTTAGGATTTGACAAAGGATTAACTAAGTCAGATTCTAAATGAGATCTGGTGTGCTTAAAAGGTGCTAGTTTGGGCTAGTGGAGTTGCTAGGTGAAGTATTTCAACCTTTCTAGACCCTTAATCACCTTAAAGGAATAGAATGAATATTGTTGCCCCATGAAAATTTAATAAAATTCAAATCCCTAGCAATGACTCAAGATTGATGTTGTACCTTTCAGATGATAATGGTCAACTATCATGCCGGAGCATCTAAAATAATTGTTTTGGGGGTTTTGTTTTAATTTGGAGGACCAATGAATGAAATAGATGTAACATTATAATGCTTAAACTTTTGAATAATATTAATACCAAAGCAGAGGGCTGCTATAAAATTTCACACAGTGATATAGCTTTGTATGGTGGTGAGCATAAACAAAGAAATAATATGATTATCATAATTTTCAAATTGAAAATTAGATAATCATAAGTATTAAGACCTCTGAATGATGTTTAGAAGGTTTAAGAGAATATGCTTATGCCTACAACAAGACGCTGATGATTTATTGATTCAGAGGGAATTATTTAAACAGACAGTTCATTAATCCATTCTCTTTATGGATTATCACTTCAGAAGCTTATAGAAATAGATTGAAACACAATTATTCCTACCTGGTTATCTCTGTAAGACATAAGAATATGAAGAAAAACATAATGAGTAATACTCGAAAAACTTACAGGAAACACAAACTGTGTGAAACAGAATTCAGAATCCTTTGCTTTGTATTAAGGTTCCAGAAAAGTCAAGTACATCAAATGTTTAGAAATGCTTCATCAAAGGTGCAACCTTTCTTCAAAGGTGCCAGTCTTCTTCAAGGGTCAACCTTTCTTCAAGAGTGGAACCCTTAATAACCCATGAAGAGAGTTATTTATACAACAATAGAACTAAGAAAATATCCTAAAATATTTTTACAAAAATAGATTATTTATGAAATCAAAATAATTAGTGCTAGTTGATCTGGCACTATTTTGATGCTGTGCTGTTGGTGACTATCACTGAAAAAACTGAAAATTGTTGAAGCTCACTAACTGTTTCTCCAAAAGTTGAATGCTATTCGATTACCTGTTGGATGTTATATTTACTTGTGACCTTTCATCTGATAGACTTTCATCTTATACTCCTTCACCTTGTTGACCTGTCAATATCCTTTTATTGTGCTTTTTATTTTTACTGTACATTTCAAGTTTTTACTGTGTATTTCCACAGTAAATCATTTAATTTTTCACATGTATCAGCATTTGGTAGTTGGATTTTGATCATCTTCCTATATATTTAATCTGTTTTTCTTTTAACTATATTCTTTATTTGCCTCCTCTGTTTTAACATTTACTGTCTCTCTGTAAATGATTTCTTCTTTGTTTTAACCATTACTGTGTAAATTGTTTCCTTCTGCTTTGTGATAATTGTCTTTTTCTTTTGAATAAAGGCTTTTGAATGGGTTTCCTTGTGAATCTTGGAGAAAACAGGTTTTTAGATCAGTATCAAACTGTATATCCAAACTTCTGGCCTTCTGCCAATCACCTGCAAAATACAACAATTGTTAAGAAAAACATAGGTTGACAGGGAGGTGATAAATGGCTTTATTTGAGTTGTGAGGTCTGTGGACGGAGTCTTGGGAGGTTTAGGGTGGTGTAGGAAGGGTTAGGTGGGTTTCACTGTGTAAACAGGCGAAAGAGCGAAAATGAGGGTCTTTGGCGTTTAAACAAGAAACTTTAACGGTGGCACGGAAATTCATAATTTGAACAATGAGTGGTTTCATCATACGTGGGGAGGTGGTTTTATCACACATCGCATCACTTTTGACAGTTGAGTGGTATTTTCCCGAGGGCACGTGAATTAACTTGATACTTCCACATAGCCAAAAGGGGCCCGAGAAAAACCACGAATCTTGCGTGCTCTCAGGCTGGTAAAGGTCAGACATTGGGAGCACGCAATATGGATGTGCACTGTTAGATTTGGAGGTGAAAGATCTAACGGCTATCGCACGGTGACGTTGCACGGAGGTGAATCAGGGGGAGATTAGCGGGGCTCGAGGGATTAATTACACTTAACTGTAATTAAATTTAATGAATAAAGCGGGTTTAAAAGTATAATGTGCGGGTTGAATATAGTGGAATTGGGGTTAAAGTGTAGCGGGGTTTGTTTAACCACAATAAGGGTGGGTTAAAAGGTCTTATATCGAGAAAAGAAAATTTTTGGAGTTTTGTTAAGTAATGCGGGGTTTAATAAAGCTTAGGCTAAAGGGTCTTTATGGGTTTTTTAGGCGTATGTCATAGTTAAAGTTAAATAAAGCGGAAGGGGGAATAAAAACTTAGGCCAAAGGGTTTTATGGGTTAAAAGGATTTTGTCGGAAAAAACATGAATGACAATTAAACAAAGCAGAGGGGGGAATAAAAGTTAGGATAAGGGGTTTTATGGGTATTTAGGAAATTAATAAGGGGAATGTGATTTTTTCAAGCGGAAAGGGTTTCACACTAGGGAAAAGTGGTTTTTGGGTAGAGGAATGAGTTAGGAGGGTAATTTGCTAGGAAAATGTGTGAAACCAAGGGGCAAAGGTGGAAATGAAGGAGAAGGGTATTTTATTAGGAAATGATGGAATAATAAGGAAATTAGTAAGTATGTAGTGGGGGATGAAATGAAATGAGGGGAAGTTAATCAAAACAGCTAGTGAACATCTTTTCACTTTCATAACTTCTCCTGCACACTAAAACATTGGATTAAGTATGATAAATGTGCTTATGCTTCAATCAACTTTGTACTTCTGCAACATTTCTTCTACCTGCCCTTTACTTATTCTAGCATTTTTCTTCACTTAATTGGGTGCATTTAGGCTAGAAGACCCTTTTATTTCCTTTTCCTTTTGAAAAGCAAACTATCTAATTCTAACCTTATAACATCCAAGGGCTCAGATTAAACTGATGAGCTCCTTATTATTCTCTACCTAACTACTAATCTTCCAAGATTAAACAATTTGGCTAGATCTTTTCTCTAACTATAAACATGAAATTTAAAGCAAGAACTAGTCAACATTAAACTATTTTACTATCATGGGTCGTGGCATTTATGACAAGCTGCACACAACCATTATTTTACATAATAAATTAAAAAGTAGTGACACTTGGACTTGCACACTTTTATGATCTATTTTTCACTTTTTTCTTTTCTCTCTAACCTAACATTTTATTTTTACCTTCTTTTTTAGGGTATCTATTCTAAAATTTTCTTTGATATGGACATATTTATCAAAACATTTCCTAACATTTTTATTAGTATTCTTTTTTTCCATATCCTAGCTTAACATTTTTTGAATTTTTTTTCATTTTTTTGGACTAATTTATTTTAGCTTATCAAAACCAAAAAATGCTACAACACCTACTACACGGCTTCCTTGGATAAACCATCAGAAAGTTGATTCCTTTCCTTTTAAATGTGATGACAAGAGACATAATCAAAATGTTTTTTTAATGAATTAACTTCATCTAGCAAATTTTTTACTGTGTGCATGTGACATGATGACTCTCGATTGAACCAATTTGTGATAATTTTAGAATCACTGAAAATCTATAATTGTCGACACCCTTTTTCAATGGAAAAGAGGAGGAGGATTCTTAGACTGTTTAGTTCTACATAGTTATTTGTACCCCTAACTAAACCCATTTTCAATTTGAAAAAAATGGTTTTCATTTAGATAAAGCACTGCACCATCGCCACATCTGCTTTGATGAGATGATCCATCGAAATATGCCCATGGAAATGTGTGATCAATAGTCTCAACAATTATATTTCATGGGTTCTGACGCTAATCATCTTCGAGAATCAAATTATAAATTACAATTATTTGTGCAATGATAAGATTCCAATGCTTGAAGATATCTTGGAATATTTTCTGATTTCTACCCAACCAAATGCCCCAACAACCAAAAGAGGAATATTTCTAAGTTTAGGAAACTGAGCCGCATCCCTCCATGTCATCTAAGCTTCACTGATAGTGTCCTCCTACCATCTTATATGAATTACCAAAGCCCGATACAATAGATTTTAGATATGAGCAAAGTATGGGAAATGTAAAAATAAGTGGTTTATTGTCTCCTCGTTGCTCTGACACATCACACATGAAGATGGGCCCTGAAAGGATCTTCTCTTCAGATTTCCCCCAGTGGGAACCTTATTTTCTAATAAGCACCACATAAATAGTCTCGATTTGGCTGGGATTTTCAATTTCCATAACAATCTCCACCACCAAGAAAAAGCTTCAAGTTCATTATTTGCATATATAAATTGATAACCTTCTTTGGGAGTATATCTTCCATGGGGGGAGTGAATCCATATGACCTCATCCTTATGATCAATAATTATAATATGTGATGCGTATAGGGCATTTGTGCAGTAGATCCAAACCTGATGCCATTGTGCTGGAAGATGAAGCTCCTATGTCGATATCTATTTTTTTCCCAAATATAGTAGAATTATCCGTATTAGCCACCTGGTCTAGTGTATTTTTTACCCTATTCTGACAAACTTGCAATCAACTTTAATGGAAGGAGGTGCATGTTTCCACTTTTGGATCATGGATCAGTTCCAATCCGAACCTTCATGCTAGATCCCACACGCCAAGCTAAACTAGAACTGAAGAAATTATAGGAGTTTTGAATTTCCCTAAATATCGTCGATATGTTTACCTTTTTTTGTATTCAGCAACTTGATCCAATCTTCCCAAGAGAGTGGATTGATGTAGTTTCTTTTAACAACTTCAGTCCATAGTATTTCCGAGGATATCAAGTGCTAGCCTAATTTAACGGTTAGGGCTTGTGAAAAATAATATAATTTTTCATTCTCCATCCTCCCCATTTCTTAAGGTGCGAAATTCTATCCCATTTTACCCAGGAAAAAGTTTCGCCTTCTTTCTTTCCCCACCATAAAATTCCACAACAAATTCTTTGGATTTTGTGAAGGATACACTTTGGTATCCATAATAAGTACATCCAGTAAACAAGAATGGTATCTAGAACATATTTGATGAGAACCAACATTCCGGCTCGAGAAAACCAACAATGACACCATACATTTATTCGACTCTCAATTTTTTCCAATAGCCACATCCAATCTGCTATTTTATAATCATTTGGCTTGAGTTTGAGTCCCAAACATTTTAGACTCTCTTCAATTTCCAAACGTCGATAAGGGAAAAAAGCATGTGCATATACCATTTCATTTTGGGAGCATCCTATAGACGTTAGTGTAGATTTCTCTTGATTTGTTTCCATGCTCGTAGCTTTACTGAATAATTTCATAATGTGATCAAATATAGTTAAGTCACTTATGGACCCATTCAGGAATATGAGAACATCATCAGCACATAATAGATGATCCAGTTTAATTCTTTCAACAATATGCACTCCTTTCAACCGACCCCAACTTGTTTCATCTAATATAAGCCTGCCAAGGCCTTCCAAAACTAATAAAAATAAAGAGGGGATAGGGGGCATCCCTGGCGAAGGCCTCACTCAACATGAAAAAAATTGGCAGCAAAACCATTTATAAGCACACTAAAAGAAACATATGTTATACAAGACATGATCCAGTTTATAAAAGCATTATGAAAACCCAAATTAGTCAGTAACATCTGAAGGTACAACCAACTAGTCCTATCTTTTTTTTTTGTAGGCTGGGGTGGGACTCTCCGATTTACATGTCCATTAAGTACCCCTCAACAAGGGAAGGGTAGCCCAAGATTTGAACCCAAGACTTCCGGTTCGATGAGACTTCATTTCCACGGCCATTGCCGCTTGAGCTACCCCATGTGGACTCAACCAACTAGTCCTATCATAATCTTTGGATAAATCAATTTTAAGTATCATACCTTTTAGCTTTTTCACCTTTAAGGAGTGAAGCCCCTCCTAGGCAACACCTATGGCTTCATGGATTTGGCGGTTCTCAAGAAATGCAAATTGTTCCTTGGAGATGTTTTGTGATAGAATAGGCTTAATACAATTGGCAATAATTTTTGCGATGATTTTGTATGTGCATTTACACAATGCGATAGGACCAAAGTCATAAAACTCCAAGGATTATTTGATTTAGGATTGAGTGCAATGAATATGGCATTTAATGCCTCATACATTCTAGTTGTCGTTCTTCACTCCTTGAAAAAATTCAAGATATCCTAACCAATATGATCATAAAATTCCAGAAAAAACTTGATTGGGCTTCCATCCAGACCAAGACTCTTGTCCCTTTTAAACCACTTTAGGATTGCTTCAAGCTCTCCCATAGTGACTGACTTACATTACTTGTTGGGAGTTCTGTCCAAGTTTTTCACAGACCACTCAAAGCTTAAGTATTTTGTCAATAAGCATGTGCTTGAAGGAAGAATTTGCCAGTGGTTGTTGTTATCACCAAACAATTGATCATGTAGCCTAATTTACTAGATGGATTGAAGTACACCATGTAAAGCCGATTTTACTTACCATAGTAAAATTGCTTTTGCTGTGAGAAATTACCTAATAAATGACCTTTGTTAAGTAATTTATAGTTAAACCCATGAAGAATAATTAAATAAATCACTATTTATTTGATTTTCTTCTAGGAATAATTAATTAAACCATTGTCTTATTATTATTCCTTGTCAAATTTGACCCAATCATGAAAAATAAATAGATAAATCATTATTTATCTTATTTTTCTACAAGAATAATTAATTAATCACTAATTAATTTTTATTCTTTGTTAAATTTGACTAAATCCCTTAGAAATAATTAAATAAATCCTTATTTGTATATTATTCCTTAACTAATTCCTTGAGATAATAAATAAATCATTTATTTATTTATTATTTCTAAATAAAAGTTTAAATACTTTTTCCCTCCTAAACAAATATTATAAAATATTCTAGGTGGTTATTCCAAGAATGGGATCAATAATATTTTATTATTGCTCATTATTTGAGGATAACTCAATATTTTGTTATAAGTAGAAGGGTTTTCCATTCATTATTTACTTTTGATTGTTTTCATTGTTGCACTCACTATTGTAACTTTGATTATTTTCATTGTTGCACACCATATTTTTGTTGGGTTTATGCATTATAGAGGAGAGAGACTCTACACAAGCTGAAGACGTTTGAGGATAACCAAGAACCCATCCCATAGAGGGGGACTGGTAACATTTATTTGTTCTCTTCACAGTTGTTATTATAGAATTATTCTTTACGTATCCGGTTTCCATTGGATGATTGGAGCTATTCTCTTTCTTTTTGTTGTTTAACTATGATTGTGGCATATATCCAGACTTTGGCAGGTTTTGTTTCTATCAGTTGCTGCAGATCTACAATGTTTAGCAGCTATTTATATTGTTGAGATTGTTTTTCATCCACAATCTTAGGTGGGTTCTTTAGTACATCCTTGAGAAGAAAACACTACAACAAAATTGGCAACTCCACTAGGGAATAATTCCGATTCAGAAACCTGGGTCTCCAGTACAAAATTGGTGACTCTGCTTGGTTTTATACTTTAGATCCAAAAACCTGGATGACCTTTGGCTTTTAGCTTAGGTTTTCTTATTTTTTCTATTCTATTAATGTTTCTTATTTTTTTAACGATAGATCTGATAAATTTATGAATTTCGCAAACTTTCTGGTCATTTCCGCAAGTCACAACAACCAACCAAGACAAAGGTAACACTCTTTTTTTAGATATTTTCTGACCATGATCCATGGAACAAAAATCTTAGTTTTCAGCCCAAAAAGTGCATTCTATGCTTTAGAACACACCTTTTAGCCCAAAAAGTGTGATCCCTGCAGAGAAATAGGTCAATACATGTGATTTCTGGGTTTTAGGGTTTTTCTCAGATCTGTTTCTAGGTTTTGTAGAGAGCTGTGTGCTGGGTTGTCTGACCTCTATCTCATCCTTCTTAGGCCTTGATCCACTCTGATTTACTCATCAAAGTCAAATTTAGCCTCCCTTAGGGCTTCTAGTACACTTCCACCTTTCTAGGGGGAGTTAGCTGATTGAGTAGTCTGAGTCTTCTGTAGCACTTTTAGCCACATTTTCCAGATTTGTACCCTTCCATTGCAGATCTGTTAAGATAGGTTTCTACCATCCATAGTGTCACATTTAAACTTGTTTAGTCATTTTCCTTAGGGTCCCATCGGTTGCCTTAGGTGTTTCACCCATCTCCCTATATTTTTGCAACGATCTTCCCCTCTGGTTTTTTGTTGTTGCTGCACCACTTTCCATCAGCTTAGTGTCACTTGATTCCAGTCATAGAGAAATTTAGATCTCTTAACTGTTTTGGTGTATTTTCCATCGATTTAGCCACCAAGCAGTACAGTGTTTGCAAACTGAGTTTGGGTGAGGGTTAGTTAATTGTTTTGCTGTTATTTACTTCAATTTATCTTCAACAAGCTTTTTTCTTTTTTTACAAACACGATATGGGCTTAATCAATTAATACACTTTCATAAACAAGCACACCTTAAGAAAAGGGCGCTTGGTTTACACTGCCAAGCTAAGACTTAACATAATAAATTTATCTCCCCGCATCGAGACAAAGATATATTGCTGATCTCCCTTCACCATTTGTGTGTTCTGTGTGTTCTACCAACATTGCGCCACCAAGGAGTGTGTCGCAGAGACTATTAGGCCTTCATCCTCAATTTCCTCTTGGGCATGTTACCCCTCCCCGTTGGGGTCGAGTTCATAGTCCTCTGTGTCCCCACACCAAAACTTCTCCTGGTCCTTCTCATTCCTCATCAGATTTTGAGTCTCCTTCACCGCATATCGTCACCATGTCTCGACCCACAGCTGGCTCAAGAACCCAACCTGGTGTTGGCTCATGTTCTATCCTGGTAGTCACATCAAGAACAATAGTCTCAGGAACTGTTCCAGCAGCCCCCATGCTCCCCTTTATGGTTGGGTTAAGTCTACCATATTTTAACTAGTTGATAAATGACCCATACACCATGATGCTGGTTGGCCCTCTATGCTGACTAAGCTTCCCTTTGACATCCCAAAGTTTGAGGGTAATGCTAGAGAGGATCCTACCAACCATGTCTGATCCAAGAGCCTAAAAGAAAGACCAAAAGTGCTACGTGCCCATGGAAGCCAAATCCTTGAATCTTTGTGCCTTATCTCCAGACACACTTTCCAGAGACTAAATAGTGTTTATTTCTCTTTGACCCCTAGCAAATAGCTGAAAAAAATTTGTATTTTCATCCTAGGCTTGTAGCTATATATCCCAACTTTGTAAGAACTAGGTTTCCTCCTTTTCATCCAAAAACCTATGATTCTCCACCTCCAGTTGAATAATGTGAAGTTTTGATTCTATAGTATCATATCCACCACTGCCGGGCTCTTCAAATATTCCAATTCCTCCTCAATTTTTCGAAGTGACTCCTCATCCCTCCTCCTTTTATATTTTACTCATTCTATATTCCTTTTCTTCAGTTTTATAAGGTTATCAAAAAAAAAACTTCAGCAACCAATCAATCCCTATTAAGTGAACAAGATTTCCATATTTCCTGAAAAATCACTTGGTATTCCTCATCTTTCATCCAAGTAGCATTAAATTTAAAAGGAGAACAGAGTTTTGGGAAAATACCAACTATCTCTAGGAATATCGGAAAGTGATTAGACATACCACCTGTACCTACCCATTATCTAATAGAGGATATATTATCCATCATAATTTCACGAATCAAAAATCTATCCAGTCTCCTAGTAGCCATAGCTTCGCCAACCCTACAATTCCTCCAGGTTGGTTTGTGACGCACTACTTCAATATCAATGAGCCCATGAGACTCCAACAAGTGTTCAAAAAAACATGAGAGCGAATCCACATGAGCATGTTTGCCCCATATCTTAGATATACCAATGGAGAAAGTAAGGTCACCCCCCATGATTAGGTTGTTCGCCTTCATGAAGGATAGTGCCATGGTTTCTTCCCAAAACACTACACGGTTTTGGCATGGTCCATAAATGTTTTCCATACTAAATTCCAATCCTAGTTCTTTAGAAACTATATCAACAACAAACAATCCTTCTCTTCCCCACATGTTCCAGAGTTATCGTTCTGCGATTGATACCTAAATCTAGTCCCGCAGATATTCCTTTCGCATCTAATTCCAAAAATGCCAAGTCCTTAATCATAGATTCTAGAATAGATACCGCCTCATTACCATTAGCTAGTGTTTCTTGGAGAAAGATCACATCCAACTTATCTGATTCAAAAAGTCACTTGAGGGCTAGCTTTTTAGCGGGGCTAGCCATCCCTCGATAGTTAAATGACATCCGCTTCATCATGGGGAGTTTACAAGGGAATTCCTTGCTCTAAGAAAGATATTTTTCTACCTTCAATGACATCCAGACTGGATTTTTGAATAGCTTTAAAGATATGATATTTTCTACCCTGAGAATTCTTAGGGCACTTAGAGGGTGATATATGACCCAAATCCCCACCTGGTTCTAGATGTAATCTGGCTAATGAACGTAGTTTGTACCTATGGCCTTTATATGACCCATGCGAGTCATCCTCAGATAAGGCGACCTTGGATAGAGAAGCAGAAGGAATAAAAGCGGAGGGTATCAGACAATATACATGCACCAAGGAAAAAGGACAAGATATAGCACCCAATTCACATAAAGATACCATAACCTCATCACTAATAGAAGGAAATGACATAGGAGACTACATAGAGGGTACTGCAATACAAGTAGGAGTAAAACATGAAAGGGAAAGAGGGATATCTGGGTGGGGCAGCGATGCAGACGCACTTGATCGAACAACCTGGGCGGTAGACCCGTTTTACAATGATGAGCGCTTCCCTCCTGATTTTCCCACATCCTTTGATCTTTTTTTCCAATCTAATTTTTTCTGAGGGATGGGCATTGAGGCACCCACTATCACTTTCATCCTGCTCATGAGAACCCACTCCCAACAGACCTTCTCTAGATTTTCCCTTGGATAACATGTAGTAGTCCTTAAAAATGTGACCTATTAGCACTCCTTAGTTTCCCAAGGTTGAGAAAGGAAACCAAAGAGGTAACCTCAGACCAACTTTTAACTTGGCAGCTATCCCTACCAAGTCAAAGAGGGCTCTCTCTAAATCAACCTCACAACCAATGGAAATGTCTGGAGAATATGAGGGTTTTAGGCTAGTTATCAACTCATAAGGGTTTTGATTTAGGTTTTGTTGGATATGAAGCAATACGTTTAGGAACTAGGATAAATAGATCAAAAGATCAGTTGAAGTGATTTAAATGAGGCAAGATAGATGTAATAAAGGACAAAAATGGATCTATCGTAGTAGTATGGTGATGAAGAAATCATATAGAAGGAACTAAGTGAGCATACATGCATGAATTCACTTGTTTGGAAGATAAAAACACTTAAATGATAATCTCAAACAAAACAAAGCATTACTGGCACTGAATTCTGTTTAAAACTTAAGAGAATGGCATGAGCATAAATATGGATAGTTTCTAGAAACATATAACTGTCAAATGCATAAGAATAACTAAAGAAAATAATGTCATTGACCACATCACATGCATCCTAGAAAAATAAGCAACAATATATTAATTATGCCAAAAAATCAAGTACACCAGTTCCAAAATGTCAGAGCTTCAAGTATCCAACCTTTTTCACTATGAAATCCATGAAATATATACAATTATCTCATCCCTAGACTAAGGGAGTCGAGCTCAACCATCTCCCTAAAGATATAAACAATTGCATTAAATTTGGAATTCCCTGCTAGGAATAGGGATCAAATTTATGAAAATAGGGGTCAAAGATTAACTCATATCTCTTGAATCATGGCATATATTACAAAACTAAAGGAAATTTTTGTATATACTTGTGTTTGAGATAAACCTCCCTCAGTTTTCTCATATTCATCTCCATCTCCTTGGAATATGTGCTGAAAAATATTGACTAAAACAGGAAATCATTAAATGTTTAAATATGTAAAACGAGGCTGTAAAGATCGAGTCAAATATTCCAATC
Organism: Pinus taeda; assembly: GCA_000404065.3. NCBI lineage: Eukaryota > Viridiplantae > Streptophyta > Pinopsida > Pinales > Pinaceae > Pinus > Pinus taeda. Next base: position 20,543 of record APFE030458071.1, read on the forward strand.
CACGAAACCTGTGAAGAAATGAAAAAAGGTTTTTGATATTTGGATCGTTCTTGAAAAAATACTCCTTGTGTTTCTCAAAATTCCTTTCCATCTGTTAGACAAGAGCTTCAAAAAATAATGACTAAAACAGTAAAACAAACTCAAAATTTGGATTTTTTGAACATAAGCCTCAAACTGCGCTACATATATACCAAATTATAAAACCTGTGAATAAACTAAAGTAGGTTTTTGTTCTTTGGTCCATGATTGAAAAAATCTCTTTCACTTTTGTAAAATTCATATCCCTTACTTCAAAAAATGATTTTGAAGTAAAACTATCCCTGTGTGCAACGAATGACCTCAAAAGACCCATGAGATTTTTCGATGATACTTTTGATGATGACCATGACCTTAGGCTTGTGATGAGAGTAGCATATACATTATACATTTAGAAATTGACTCAAGATCCTTTTCCAACCAAGATAGATGTCAAATTTAATTTGAAAATATTATAATTTGACTTAAGACTATAACCAATAGTGAAAAGAGTAATTTTTATCACTGTGACTATAAGACTCTAACATGACCCACCTTATGACATCATTGGCATTCGAAAGGAAGTCCTTCATAATCCAATTTTTGCAGCCTAGAAAAACCTTTCCATTTAAGCACCAAAATTTTAACCAACCCTTCCCTCGTATTAAGATGCGCCAAAATCTGTGCATATGCCATTATGATAGACTCCTGGTAAGTTTTGTCATAATCTAGGAAGTGCCCTAAATCATCCCCAATCTTCCTAAAAATGTTCTTTGACTAGAATTGTAGGGGTAACCCAAGCCAACTAACTGAAATTGGCCCTACCCCTAACTATTCCCGATTTGGATTAAAAAGGGACATTCATCTCTTCAAAAACATAGGCATTGTTTCTATATGCTAGTATTTGGATAGAGCCCATGTTGCATGCTCTACCCTGTTAAAACGAAAGGCAAACCATCTTATGGTCACCGTGAACACTGAAGGAAGTACATCTAAAACTTGTCCCTAAACCTTTTGAATCCACTTCTTAAGGCGAGCAGATGAATAATTCCTCTTGCAGACTCTACCCACCAGTACCATATTTGTCATTTCCATAATCTCATCAAATTTTATGCCCTCACCAAGCACAATCAGATGAACCCTCTCTTTAACTTTCATGCTCTTATTCTTCTTAACCTATTTATTTTGAGGTACTCCTTCCACATGAGAAAGAGAGGATGGTGCTAAGATTTCCTCACTGTTGTTCCTATTATCCTACAAACTTGACGAATAATCTCCCACTATGATCCCTTCACAACAACCAAAGGATGGTGGTGCACCCTTGTCACTTTTCCTTCTTCCCAAACTATCTAAAACCCTAGCAGCATGACCAATGCATTCTCTAGATGATTGATATCCTTCACCTATTGTGATTTGTCCCACTTATGACCCCTGTCCATACTGTTGACCAGCAAAACCATCCACTAATTCCCTAGAGGGTACTACAAGACCTTTCCCAGGAGATGAACTCTGGCTTATACATTGCTCAACGAAAATATGGGTTGCAGGGGAGGCCATTGCTAAACTGTTTGGGTACACCTGAGAGATATCCCATATCTTACTTTTCGCCATTCCATCCCCCTGAAACCCGAGAGAGGTCTACCCCTCTAGCGAAATAAAGTCCGTCGATACAAATCCCTAAAGGGTGGGTTCAAAAAAACCTTCAAGCCTATTTGATATCGGGGATAAAATATCTTACTCCGACGATCCATCTGGCATCGACTGCTCCATTTCAGGTTGCTGATGTGGATATTCCTTCTAGATAGGCACAAATTCTAATGGATCGAGGAATAATCAACTAACTCTTCATGCATATCAACAGTTTCCCTAACCAACAAAAGATGAAAATGTAAACTTCAGGCCAAGTTCGATAGGAGCTGCACCCTCAACAGTTACTTCTAACACCTATACTCCTTGAAAAGCGTCATGGACTTGATAACTTGAAAACTAGAGATCTCCCAAACCACTCATCATGCGTAGCCTTGCAACAGGTGTGAGGATGTATTCCTCTGTTCCCCTTCAACAACAGAAAATGTTACCCTAACCCCTGTGATTGTCGAAGACCGATACCTTCGCTATACTCAAGCGATAGAGCCATCTTTCTTGTCTTCTTACATTCCTATGTGTATTGAAGTATTAATTAACTATATATAAATATATAAAATACCCTAACCTCAAAATATTAATGTTATTGTTATTTTTAAGCTTTGGAAAAAAAAAATTAAAATTCAATATAAAAAACATTGCAAAGAAAAACAAAAAACACATGTTTGAAAAACCCTTAAAAACTAAACATCTTAGGATGGAAAACAAGAAGATCAATAAGAAAAATTTAAAAATGGTTAAATAATCAACAAGTAATTTTTTTTTTTGCATTCACAGGACATAAGAAAATTTAAAGTGTCAAAAATATGGCTTAAAAAAATGTTGATGCTTTTCAAAATCTACATGAAAATCACAATATTAAAAAAAAAAAAATCCTCACCTAGTACATTAGAAAATTTAAAGTGTCAAAGATAAACCCTCTAAAAAAAGGGGTTGATGCTGCATCAAAACTTTTCAAAATCAGCATGAAAATCACTAGCATTTAAAAAAAATGCTTATACTCGATACATAAAAAAATTTAAAGTGTCAAAAATAAACCCTCTAAAAATAGGGGTTGATGTTCCATCAACGCTTTTCAAAAAAACATGAAAATCACTAACATTTTAAAAAAATGTTCATACTTGATACATAAGAAAAGTTAAAGTATTAAAAGTATGCTAAAAAAAGTGTATTATGGATCAACACTTTTCAAAATTGGATGATTTTTTTCTACCTCAAAAAAACAGGTACTCGACATAGTTCCTGTTTGATAGTTTACATTGTTTCTAGAAATCGAATTCCTCCACTCGAATTCCTGCACCACAAATCTGCTATTCGAAATTTCTTTGAGAGTTGATCAAGGCTTGGTTTCTATGTAGTTTTCAATAACTTTGATACCATGTGGAAATAACTCGAAATTAGTAGCTACTAATGAATTATGATTGAAAAAAATAAACACAAATTTATTCTGCTCAATCCGCGGAAGGAAAACCTCGCAATAGGAACACATGAAATCTTTCAATCATAATGAACACAATTTTTTTACCGGGGAACCCAATTTTGTAAAACCCCTCCTATGTTTGTATTATATCATATGAGAACAATGATCTATTAGAATGAAAAATTCAATCCTTGAATCTCAACTTGCACCACAATATTGATCTCCTCCTCTTGAGTATGCTCTACCTAATACTTAGGCAAAGTAGGCCTCCTGCTTCCTCCTATATGCTTAGAAATTCCTGCTCCTGAAGAATATGGAAGCTCCTATTTCCTTGCACAAATTCCAAGAGAGATGACTCATCTGCTAAATGAAAACTCTGTACACTCACTAGCATACAACAATGATTACAATTATGCCTTTTTCCTCCACTGAACTAGGCAATTCAAATTGCATGTATGACTAGGGCTATTTTTAGTAAATTGACTAGTTAACTGAAAGATCTGTAAGTTAACAACAGTTACAACTGCTCAACTAAACTCATACCGATTCTATTCTACACTAAGGCTCAGATAACTTAATTTCACTAAATATAACTCCACTAGATTGCTAGATCTTAGCAATAAACTCATGCACAACTCTACTTCTTGCCTACAAACTCGAATTGACTAACTTAACTCAGTGATTTTTCCATGTCACTCATGCTAACCGCCTGACAACTCATCCTGCTGAAGTGGAAATTCAGATTTCCTCATTTGACTAAAGCACAAGTCAAATGAAGCCTTTTTCTTGCTACAATTTAACAAAGATCGATTAGTATTCTGACCAGATATGTTAAAGGAAACGGAAGAAGTGGTTAAGCAAGTCAAACATGATTTAAAAAAAGCACAAGATGAAAAGAGTTCAGAAGCAATTCAACGTGGGAGATAATGTATATTTAAAAGTGAAACGAAAGAAAAACACACTTAGACTTGAGGAATAAGCCCACCCGAAAATAAATAAAGAAAGGAAGAGAATAAGGGGTGGGGGGCGGGCTCTTGCCAACGACTTTATTGTCCTCCCAGGCAGGTAGGGTTCTTACCCTTCTCAACTCATTGTACGTGGCGTACTTCCGTAAGTGGCTTTGCTAGTTAAAACAAAAAGGTACGTAGTCACTCGACCAAAGGCCCTATATTATTTTAGGGGTCACTCACTATTCATATGGTGAGGGATTTATCGCTCGACCACAAGGGAGAGGGCCGCCAACGGCAAGGAAGGATGGCTTGCCCGACCAAAGAGAGGGCCACGAAGCATCTTACCACATGAAACCTCACAGGGAATGGTTTGATGAGTATGAGGAATCTGAAGGGGGGATGTATTTATGGGAGATGACTCGACTACCAAGATTGTCGGTCGAGGTAATGTTCGACTCTAGCTATAAACCAATTCCTTAATCTAAGTGGGCAACTTGACTAACTAGCTGGTGGCATGGATTGACACATGAGGCATACATACTAACCATATTCGCGGTATTTTGATATGAAGGACCTGGTGGCATTCATCAATGGTTGGTGGTTCATTATATGAGCTGGCCAGAATTGGACCACTCGCTTGTCAACTTTCCCTTCCAACAAACATAAAAGCTCACATTGCTTTTCATTTATCTTTATTAAAGAAATATGTACATGAACCAACTCATATAATTGATTGGAATGTTGTACATATGGAACCAGAGGGAGAGTTCTTGGAAGAACCGCTACATATTCTATACTAGAGGGTAGTCATGCTCCTGAATAGAGACATAACTCAGTTGAAAGTTCAATGGAAATATTTCAGTCCAGAGGAGGCAACTTGGGAGTTGGAGGATGATTTTAAAGAATCACATCCTTCTCCAATTTAACTAGTTGTAATGTATTCCAGAAGACTATGATTAGACACCAGGATTGTGTCAAATTCAAGTGGGGGAGGAAGTGATATCCCCTGATTTGAATTTTTTGTGTAATTGATTGTATATATGTGTTTTCCTTTGTGGAATGTTTAAATTTTGAAAGAAATATATGAAAAATTTAATTATCTGTACTTTATTATTGATAATGAATGATTGTAAATTTGTATTTATGATATTTATGATAAATAAAGAGGTCTAGAAAATTAATGTTGGAATGAATTTAGCTAAAAAAAGATGAGGCTGCAAAGCGATGATGAATATTAATTATCGAGTAATAAGTCCTAGGCATCTAATCTGGATGATTAAGTTTAGTATGAAATTATGGAATTGGCCAATTAATTGTTTCCCTAAAAGACATGGTGTTGTCTTTGGGAGTGGGAAACACAAATTCATTAATGAGTTAGTAACTACTTGCCACTTGTTGGTGAGGTGAAGGTAGTTACCAACTACTTAAATGAGTGGTATTCGGGTTATGGAAAAAGTTTTTTTTGTTTTTTTTTTTTGTCTTCTTGCTAAGGAGCTCACACTATGTGGGAAAATAGAAAAGGAGCAATAAGTGAATATGAAAAAAAGAGAGAAAAACAAATTTGTAGAACTATTATGCTCACGGGGATACATGCTGTTGCTGTATCAAGGTTGCCAGTAGCAAAGTATTCATACATTAAAGTTCCAGACCAACGATTCAAGTCAGTGTCTTTTACACTCTATTGTTTAGAAAAGTGAATGATGTTGTTATGTTCTATTTATGTTTCTGAAACATTCTTTGAAGATAGAATTAAGTTGATAATCAATTATGAGCATTGATTTTGTATATTTCTTATCAAAATACCTTTTATATTATATGTAGAGTTTTCTGAAAGTAGAAAAAGTTAAAGTACCTCTATTTTTCGAAGAAACAAATTAGCTGAAATTAAAGAGAATTTAAATATGAATTAAATTCTTTCTATGTGTATGAAATAGAAGAATTATATATAGATATAGATATAGATATAGATATATATTAGATATATATATAATATATATTTATATATATATATATATAGTAAAGTTCTAGACATTATGCATGTCACATTGAAAAGGAAAATTAACAATAGAAAATTATCAAGTCCATTTTTGTGTAAATAATAATTCAATTAAACAAATATTTGGATGCATATAATCAACTGTAGATAACTATGATATTAGTTACAGAAGACATTTACATTATAGAGGTTCAAAGTTTGTGAAACATGTCAAAACATAACAAAATTCAACTTAGTTATATATATATATATTATTATTATATATATATATATATATATATATATATTACCAAATTATTTGAAAAATTTGGAATGGAATACTAGTATCATGAATATCTATTTATAGATAGTAAAGATAAACTAGTTCAAAATATCGTCATTCTAAAATGTGTTCTTAAAGATGGTAGAATGAAGAGAGAGGGTTAATACAAGCGAGACATTCATTTTTTCGTTTTTATTTTGTTTTGTTTTTATTTTGTTTTGTTTTTTTAATTACGTATAATATTCTTAAAGAAAATTACATATACAATAATCTAAACAAATATAAGTAAATATTGGTTGTTGTAGGAACATGTGTTAAAACAACAATAATTGAAACAAAAGAACTAAAAAGAGGCTGACTTAGAATATGCTAACATTTAAAAGAAAAATGGTTTTTCTTTATTCACATAAATATATAATTTGTATATAAAGTCACAAAAATGGAGGAATTTCTGATTAGAAGTTTCGTTCGAAAAGATTGACCCTAATACATTTGTTTCCCAAAAGAAAAGTCACAATTTGAGTACATATGCAGGCGTAAGGGCCAGAAGACTACACTTTCCAAAAAACTAGAAGTTTAATTTCATAAATACATTTAGAATTATAAAAGAAATTTAGAAGAAGTTTGGCAGTGAAGTCATGAACACAAGAGCCAGGTGCATGATGTTTGACTTGGTAAAAGGAACACATATCTTTTAAGATGTAGAAGCAAGTCAGAAATGGAAACATCGAAGGAAATCCTTTTGGTGAGCATGATAGTTATCGATAGAAAAAAAAGAAGAGACAATGATAACAATTACTAAATTAAACATGATAAAAATGCAAATGAAAAACAATAATGAAATAATGGATTAAATAAGTGGTTGTAATCACCTTGGAATGGTCATAGAACTTGTCCTACCCATTCATTTGCAAAAGAACAAACAAGCTTAATATAATTATTAAGGAAGAAAATTCCCATTTTTAATAAAGAATGCAAATCTTTACATATTTACAAATGGTGGTTAAAGTGTCTGATAAACATTGTATATAATGGGACAACATATTCGTTATGAAAAGGAAAGGAATAATAATAATGTACAGAAGAATAATACACATCCTGTCTATAGTAAAAACACCCTAAATAACTTATATATGTGACATTACCAAGAAGTGGAAAACAAGAAATTATACCCCATTAGAAATCTAGGTATGCCAACTGCATGGCTGTAAGGATAAACCCTAACAACTAATACCCAGGTAGGGTTTATATAAAAACCATCTAAATTCGTAATATTAATTCTTAGAAAAAAGGTAAAGTTTTATTATTGATGACCAAAATATGGAGAGAAATATACCCATATATACACAAAAGAATTGAGGAAGGAGAAGAATTAAACTTGAATATTTGTTATATATATGAAATTGTAATTCAAAACACATACGGAGAGAAATATACCCATACCTATACAAAAGAATTCAGGAAGGAAAATAATTAAAATTGAATATATGTTATATATATGAAATTGTAATTCAAACCAAACACACATGGAGAGAAATATACCCATATCTATACAAAAGAATTTAGGAAGACAAAGAATTAAACTTGAATATATGTTATATATATGAAATTGTAATTCGAACTAAATGTATATAAACACTCGAAATTTTGAATGTGATTGTAACTCTACAAACTAGAAAAGAGAAATTAAAATACAAGGGATTTAATTTATATCAGGTACATGAGTGGTTCTACTTGTTGAGTTAGTATGTCCCCACTGGCGTGTCTCCAATGTTGAATACTGGAGAAACCAAACAAAATCACCACCATATATCATTTGTAAGTCAATAGAACTATTCTATAAAACCCAAATGATGTAGAGAAGATTAATAGCTGGAACACATAAAAATGCATTTCAAATAACTAGCAAAAACAAGAAAAAAAACATGAAATCATTGCTTTAAATTATAAACCTTGTAGTAATGAAGAGAACCTTACCAGAATCGATCACTGAACTGTTTGAAAAACAATGTAGCCGATGCATATGATTCAATAAAATTGATAAAACCATACAAAAACAATTTCTAGTAACAGGTTCATGTACTTTGAAATTCAAATATTAATGAACAACCTTTGAATGAAAAAGAGTTGTAGAGATCAAAAAACCCTAATGACAACAAGTCGAAATGCAAAAAAAACTAGAGAAAATGATGGAAAAAACACAATCATTAGGTCTACACAAGCACTGTAAATGCATTGGAGACGTTGAATGTATATGATTATATCTCTATCATTGAAGCTAGGGTTTACATATATCCCCATGGTTTGATTTGAGATCAAGGAAACACATTTAACCACAATGAATTGCCACGTTTTCGAAGCTTTCCGAAGGGTCGTCGGAATAGTTATACCACATTGATATTGTAAATCATAACAACAAAAATTAATAAAACCAAACATGTCACATGAACAAATAACAAGGTCCAAAAATATATAAGCATATGTATAGTTACAAGATATAGAATATCAAACCACATATGTAAAACATAGTCAACATATGGTATGGGTTTTTCTATGTGACCAACGACATCCAAATATAAAGTATTATGATAAGTAAACAAATTTGGAGTTACTTAACCTATACATATATAGGTGTTTAAATAAGTGTACGGTAGTCACAAACTTTTCAACCTGTATGGTTATGAGATTAATAATCCAATATGAAGCATGAGTGAGTGAAATTGGTATGAAGCATGAGTGAGTGAAATTGGGAAAGATATGTGAATATATTATGCCTACACTATATATAGTGTATACATAATATAATTACATATCTTTTCCAGTTTCACTACAACCACTCTATATATATGTGTTGTGGTGGCTACAACCACCTTCCAAAATTTTGCCTATACTTCGCTTTGGAGCCTCCCTACTAAAATCCCGATAGCTCATCTTGCACTGACCCAAGTACTTGTGCTTTTCTTGAGCTTTATCTTTTGCATGTTGGCTTGTGTTTTCTTACTTGCTTTACTATCTAACCCACAAGCCGATCTCTTTAATTGGCTTCAACCCGGTTCCAGGCTTGCCATAGTGAACTATGCAATCCTTGAGGGAAACCAACCTTTCTCCAAGGAATTGTAGAATCCAAGCTGACAGTGAGTCTTGAGTCCAAAACTGTGCAAATCCAGCTGATAGGCTACCTTCAGTTGGGAAACTACGTAGAGCAACAGAGGCAACCCATAGCCACTCAGGCGAAATTGCGCAGGACTTCACTGTGCTCAGAAACTGCGTAATGCATGAGCCAGAGAGTTGCCTAGTCCTTCCTAGAATTGTGTAATCTTTCCAGGAAATGCATGACAGGTTCCCCCCCAGTAAATAAAGAAAAATAAGGGGAAAGAAGCATCCCTAGGAAGCAGGGATCTATTATTAGTTTCTCGAAGGTGACACAATACTATCTTTAGAGGTTTCCACCAAGTGTTGTTGTTGTCATTAATCTTAGGCATGCACGTAAAAAATTCCATGTTCTATCAAATATTTGTAATGGATGTCTCTAGAGCTCATTTATACATTCGATAATCAAGATCTAGCATTTCGAGGAGATCAAGGAGCATTTGTAGCACTGTTGTTGCTTTTTTGGGTGAGTTTTCCCTATATCACCTTTTGCCGTTTTTCTATCGCTTTTTGTTGTTTAGATTGTAAGAGTGTTCTTTCACTCATTTTTTTGAATGAAGCTAGAATTTTAACTTGATTTAGCTTGTAAAAGTGTTGTTTTAATTTTTTCATTGCCTTTCCCAAGTGTCCCATGCATTACCCTGCTTTTGCACTAACGGTCGCCATTGTGACGACTCTCTCCACATGCTTCATTCTCCTTATGTTTGATGGATCCCTACACTTTTTTTTCTTGCATGCATCATCACTTAATCAGATCTTCACTTGACATCATACCATCCTTCAAATATACTTGATTGCACACTCCCCTTAGGCAGATTTGGGCACCCTTTTCTCGGGATCTCACATTCACTTGCATGCACTGCACAATCTGGTAGCTCAAGGCCTCTGCCTTGGATTTTGGAATTATGTAGAGGTTGTCTTGGCTTGGCTCCAACTGCGGACCATGCAGTTCCAAGAGCCAGTATCCCAGCTTGGTCACTGAGACTATGCAACGCGCAGTTCCAGGAGCCAGTTTCCTAGCTTGGTCATTGAGACTGTGCAATGCGCAGTCTCTCCTAGGATCTGCCCCAGAATGAACTGCACATTGCGCAGTTCCAGTCATCAAGATTTCACACTAACTGTTGGGACTGCGTAGTTCCCACAGTTAGTTAGCCACCCCTTTTGGTCAAAATTGCATCACCCCTCTCATTAGATGCCTTGATTACTGCTTGATCATGTTGTGAAGTTTGATTTGTAAGAGCTAATGTTTGCTTTCCATGAGTGTCCTTTCTGTCCCACAGATACCACACTTGTGAAGCACTTCTCTCCAGTAGTAATTTTACCATGGCACCAAAGAGAGTTTCTTCAAGAGAGAGCACTAAAATAATTATTGGGGAAACAATTGAGAAAGAACTAGTTGACTTGCCAATACATGGAGACATTCAACTGATTATAGAAAATGAGTCAACACTAACATGGCAGTAAAACTAGTAGCAGTGGCAGAAGGCAACAATTTAGTATAGGATTAGGGAAAGAGGAAGTTGCTGACATTATAAAGGGAGAACAAAGCTGTAGAGCGAAAGCAGATTTAATATTCATGATTGTAGCTTTAACAATAGAAGTGAAAGGGAATAGAGGACATAGACAACACAACAGATGAAGAGAGAAAATTAGAGCTTGTAGGTAGCATAACTAAGACTGTAGCAAGCAAAACAAGAATGGAAGGAAGAGCGAGAGTTGAGAAGGGAAGAACAGGAAGAGGAGAAAAAATAGGAATAATAATAAAGGCAAGGCACAATGATAGAGAAAACAACACCAATACAGGTTGATGAGCTAAAACAACCAACAACTGTGGAATTTAGTGAAGAAATTCAAATTCCCTCATTGATGCTACACACAAGAAATAAGTCTGGTTAGAGATAAACAAGTACATGGAGCAACTAAGGCAAGAGGCCACCAAAGATGACTTGGAGCTAAGTGCACATAACATGCAAAAGTACATTGGTGGTCCCGTCATGGTAAAACAAATGCTGCACATGCCTTAGAATAAGTGGGACATAGGTTCCAAGACCATATGCCCAGAAGCTATGGAGGCAAGAGTTCACTATCAAAAAAGACACCATCAAGCAGTTTGGGGACATCATCACACAATAGTAAGCTTGGCATCAGTACGTGACCAAGAAGCATCAAGTGGAGGTTTCCGAGTTGGTCTTTCCCCAAACATTGAAGTCATAGTGTCTTGTTTTGTTAGGATATCTGTAGTCTATTTTGTCTCACATAGGTACATGTGGAAAAAGTATATTATTTGTAAAATTGTTGTAGGTGAATGGAATGTGAAAAGTCATTATGTACTGTAATGTGTTATTTGTAAAGAAGTTGAAGAGTCATGAGGGTATTCAAAGAGTCACAAAGGGGAATGTCAAGGGTCACCGCATCCTTTGTTATAAAAAGAACCTCATAACTCAGAGAATAGGCTTTTGGGAGCCAAGATTTTGGCTAGGCTTAGGCTTAGAGAAGGCTTGGGAGTATTGTGATGAGCCTTGGCTTCTCCACAGCATAGAGAGAGTACACTTCTTTGGAGGAGTAGACAATGTTGACCGTAATGTTCCACTATTGGGGCTAGTGGATGTTAGTGGTGTATGTATGGATGGAGCTTTCACTTAATAATATAATTTAGCCAACAAGTTTTCATGCGTATGTTATTATTGTAGTTCAACTATTCTGGTTACTTTAGCAATGTACGTTGTTTAACTTACACATTTTCTTATGAACTATTTTGTACAAAATGATATGAATCTTGTTGAAGACGTGTTGTTGGATTAACCCATCACTTTGTTTTAACAATATGTTGGCTTAGTGGGTCCTGATCCAGGTTCAACGTTAATTAGCCAAGCAAATCCCTATACTACTGGCCCTTTTGGCATCAATCCGTGGAGCGTGGACTGAAGTCTCACCCGAAGCAGTATGGGGGGATGCAGGAACCAAGTTTTCGCACCTAGATATGGTAGTGATGTCGTTTGATACCCTAAACCTACCTTAGCACAAATCGATATGCCTTTTAGGGCCTATCGATATACTTCCCTTATTCGGCTTCTAGACCTTCACGAAGGTCTACGATCTTCCTTCACGGACCCTAAACAGGTGATTTATCTACTTTCGCGCTTCTGTAAGTGTTCTTACCTCTAAATTTACTCCGATCAGCTTAAGTATCTGATAACTTCAACATGTATTAAGATATTCTTCACATAAATAGATATTATTACTTGCGTTCATATAACAGAGTAAAACATATAGATTCATGCATAAATATAGCATTAAATTGTAAACACAACATTCTTCATAACATAATCACATGCATTCATAACATAAGTAAATAGATAAACACATGTAATTCCAGAATAATCCTCTTTATTAATGCTTCAAATCTTCCTTACAGACTCTAACTATCCTATGCACACAACTGCAGGGGTTCGTGCACTCAGCTGCAGATTTCTACCCTAGGCCTCTGCGTAAACAATTGTAGAGCCTCTTTCCTACACTAAGACTCTTCACTCTTAGCTCTTATTGACCCATTACATCAACATCCAAGAACTGAACTACCTTAGACTCTTCTAAGACTTCCCTTTTTATACAATCCCATCATCTGCGGACCATGGGTAGATCTCCTAAAGCCAACATGAATTACATAAACGAAGGGCGGAAACCCATTATCACACTTTACATCTTCACACTCTGCGACCACAAAATGCAGAGACTTTACACTTTTTATACAAAAACTTGGGCTTTCCGCCCCAAAACTTGGGTTTTTAACCCGAAAATTGACTCTAGGGGACCTGTTCCCAACTGGCCCCCAACACAAATATGGTGACTCACCCTCGAGTCACTCTGCTGGTGCAGAGATCTTGTCATGGAGACCTCCCAGATCTACTTGCACCACTGCATCTTTAGCGTTACACTGGGTTGCTGCCTGCTTAACCTGCTCCACCAGTTGCTCTATGGCTAGTCCTGCGGTATTCGCCTGGATCTTCTGTTGTACTATCTACAAGCTAGCCAAATTTCCTTCAATGGTGGTGGTGAGTGCATATGCCTCATCCAGCCAAGGCCCCAATCTGGCCTTAAGTATTGCCTCTTTGCGCTGCACTGCTTCCACCTGTTCCTTTAGTTCCTTTGCTTCTTGCAACTTCACCAATCTCTACGTGATGATGATGGTACGCACCGTTGCCCTTGCTTCATCATATCGCTACTGTAATTCTCTCACCTCAGTATTTAACCTCTACAAGTTAGGATCTTCTTGCAGACTGGTAAGTACCTCCAATGACTACTCAAAGAGCGCAATGCAATCCATCATTGCATTGTCTACTGCAACAACTGCATCCTTGACAACTGCCTCACGCCGTTCTTTGACCTCTAGTGGAGTCAAAGGCTGGGTCTTCAACTCAAGCTCAGTAATCTTAAGGTTCAGTTTAAACTAAAACTTGGCTAGCTCAGTCTTTGCATCACGCACACTAGTAACCAACTTTCGAATCTTGGCTTCCACCGATGCTTCTTCTGGGATATGCAGCTCTGGAACAGTTCTACATGCTTCATCGAATACTACCGCAATTTGCTCATTATTTTGCTACACTTTCTTCCATGTGTCAATTTCTAAAGTGTTCTCGACGAACATCTGTGCATTATTGACCTTTTGTTCATTGATCACACCCAACGCGTGCTACCCTCGAGCCTGAAGTTCTGCGGTCACACCTGCCTGTAGGGTGTGAAAGTGTTCAGTTGTAAGCGTGACCAAGTTCAACCCAATTATGCCCTATTGCTCTAACAATAGCCCTATTTCCACTTCTGTAGTCAAAGGTCCATCCAACAGCGTGACAGCCGGGGGATCCAACGAGCAAACCATCTCCATTGCTTTAGTAGTTCTTGACACCAAACTAGTTGACACCGCACTGCTTTGTGCTATACCAGTCTGCAGTTGAGTAGTTTGGATTTGCAGCTCTAGCAAACTCGCCTGAATGGAGACCAGAGCTTGCTTCTGCTACTTCTCGAACTGTTACAGTAGTTTCGTGGTCGCGTCCTTGACCTTATCTCCAATGTCGTCTAAGTAAACTTCTGTCAAGGTGATCAGATCAAGAAATTACTTAGAGGCCTTAGTATTCTTCTGCGGACCTTCTTTCTCCTACTCCTGATTCTGCTTTATCTGGAAGGGGGTGCTCTCCTGGTCTCCACCACCCTATTCAGATTACCACTCATCCTCCGTATGTGGTGAAGGACATTTCTGACTTCTATTAGAGTTGCACTCTTCTTCATATTCCTTCTCTTCTACATGCTCCTTAGCGGTGTGCTCCACTTTAGCTCTGGATTTTTCCTCTACTTCCTTTTTTTGTCGTTCAACTATCTATTGCATTTTCAACCAGGCCTCTTCCTTATTCTGTTTGCCTGCAGACGTACTAGATCCAGCGAACAAATCTAAGGCCATGTGCCATTCTGCTAGCCAACGATAGAGGACTACTGCTATCGCATCATCCTTCGCAAGGTATGGGAGATCATACCATTTCTGTTCTCAATCCTTCCGCGCCCGGATGGAGATACAATGGAAGTCTTCCTTGAACTCCACGTATCCTGAAAACTGCTCATAAAAAATTGGTGACAATCTTGTCTTGTGGTTGATGGCCTTATTGATGCTCATCTACATCAACACCTAGAAGACCTTGCTCTCACAGACCCGCTCAACGTTCTCTATGGCCCATAGCGAAGAAAACTTCGTTGCTTATGGAAAATCTGTCATGATTAGAGGAAACTGACTGTACTTTAGAAACTACCATGATACCAACAAGATTGATAACAACAAACGTGCGTAATGGAACCACATGCTTTGATCCTTCGCTTCTCTGAAGTTTGCAAGGAACTCCCTGTAGAGGTAGCATGCCTAATTAAATTGTACGCCCTCCATGCACTGGGCTGCTATGAGACTACTGGTGCCGACACCTCATTTTTGTGACACTTCCACATGATCCTCCCAGCCAAGATCTGGGTGGCTACCTTGATTGTAAGGCCGGTTATGCTTGAAATTGAGTATCTGCGTGGATTTTTGACAAAATTAAACTTGTCCTTCATTCGCTCGGCGAGGTCGCACTTGCCCACCTATCTGCCAAATTCCTTGGCCGTATTTTTCCCTGAATGGGGTAGCTGGGTGATCCTGTGGATCAACATATTAGTTATCGGGATTGGATCCTCCAACTAAAGGCACCCATCGTGCCGCAAGCACAACAACTATTTGATCACTATCAAATTTATGGGAACACGGTGGTAATGCGGCACCCATAGCAGGTTAAAAAATCCTGCTTTCTCCACCCCTCTAATCCACTTCATCGGCTCTAGAATGATGACACCCGGATCCTTATATAATAACCTATGCATGAAACTATCAGTAGCCAGGTGGGGGAATCACTCATTATCCACCAAGTCCCAATCCTCTAACTTCATAACTGGGACACATGCCAAGCGCAAACCTTCAAATTTGATCTGATTGGGTAGCAGAGGTGTATTCAACAAAAAATTGCCCTCATTTGGGTCCTTCAGGACCTTCACCTTACCCCGACACAGAGGAATGTATTCTGGTAGCTTTGAGATAGGGTCTACACCCTCAATGTCATTGTCCTCTATGTCCTCATTTACACCCTTGTCGGATTCTAGGTTTACCACCCTACTTTTATCCTGCGCGGCAGGCTTCTCTTTCTTTTGGTGCTTCCTTAGCAACTCACGTATCGGTTGTGTCGCTTTCTATTTATCTTTATTTGTTTTAGGCCTCTGTCTTGTTAGTGTAGGCTTCGGCCTGGGTGACCTCAGGGACTTTGGCATGTCTTCGAGAGCCTCCACACTTATGACCTCAGGAGCAGCTCCCTCAGAGGTCATCGATCCTCCAGCACTTGTAGTTTTCACGGGCGCCAACATCAGACTATTAAGGAGATCCTGGGTTTCCTTAAGCAACCTGTCAAACACCGAACTGGCCAATAAAGCCTCAAAACTCTCAGGGTTCATGCGCAACCGATAATTCAACACATCAACTCTCAAAATGAAAAGTGTTTTTCGTTGGGCGGCCATCTGTAATTTATAGGAAAGTTCGAATTCAAATCCGATCTTTCCCCCCAAAATCCATTCATAAATACTAGATTGGTTGGATATTGTGAAATATCTCGCATTTAAATTCTATCATAAATGCCGTCCCTCGCTCCTCTTAGCCATTTTCTCACTTTAAAATCATGAACAGTGACCGTAATAGTCACTTTTTGGCTACTTTACGAGGTCTCTCCTCCTATACCATAAATCCCTTCATGCTTCTGCTGATGTTGTGACATTCTTCCATCTCACGCATCCCCATAGTCACGTATCCCTACAACCCAGGCAGTGTGTTTTATAGTCCCGTGCCTCCTTTTAGCTACTTGGAGCGTTAAGATTGTGCTTACATCATATAGTCATCTAGCTGGATTTCCAGTGTATGGATTCAATCGACTGCCATTTACCTTTCTAGGAAATGGATCTCCATTCAATTTCACCAGGTGAACTACTCCACCATTGGTAATCTCCTTGATGACATAGGGTCCCAGCCAATGCATCTGAATTTCCCTAGAAAATATTCAAACTTGCTGTCATATAATAAAACCAAATCATTTACCTTGAAGGTCCGCAGTTTGATGTGCCGATCATGCCATGCCTTTTCGCGCTCCTTCTGAACTTGCTGATGGAATACAGCTAAAAAACTATCTTCTTCAAGCTCTATCAGTTGTACGAGCCTCTCCTCCAAGGCTCCATGATCCTCCATTCTTGTGAATGCCGCGATGTGTAGACTAGGTACAATGTACTCCATCGGCATCACAACTTCTACGCCATAAAACAGCCTGAATTGTTTCTGTCCAGTCAACTTTTTGCAAGTAGTCCTGAAAGCCCATAACATCGCGGGTAGATATGCTCCCAATCATTTCTTTTTGCATTGAAAACCTTCGTCAGTGTGTTTTCCAATATCTTATTAAATGCTTCAACTGTTCCATTAGCCTGCGGGTGGTATGGCGTACTCTTCTGATGATAAACTTGAAATTCCTCTGTCAGCGCGTTGATCATTTTTTTAAGGAAATGCGTACCATGATTACTCATCAAAATCTTCGAGCAACCAAACCTAGTTAGCACATATTCAAAGAGGAAATTCACTACTGTTGCCCCTGTACATTCCTTCACGGGCTGTGCCTTTGCCCATCTGGTCAAATACTCTGTCACGGTGATGATATACCACACACCCGTCTTCTTTCCTGGAGGTTTAATTGGTCCTACAAAATCAATCACCCACTTCTCAAATGGTTATAATGACACTTGCGGATTCAGAGGTAGCTCATCCCTCTGTGATGACCTTCCCATTCTCTGACATGCATCACATACCTTACAATAAGGATTGGAATCCTTATGTAGCGTTGGCCACCACAACCCAACGTGTAAAATCTTCTGCATTGTTGCTTTTCCTACATAATGTCCTCTCGTAGCTCCTCCATGAGCTTTAGTAAGGATATTGTTCCATTCAAAGTCAGATACATAGTGTCACAAAATTTCATCCAAGCCCATTTTATATAAATGTCCTGCAATGACAGAAAAGTCTGCCGTGCGCACTATCAAATCCTTTTGTTGACTAGTATACCCTTCTGGAGCTGTCCCCGTCGCCAGGAAGTGTATGATATCTGCAAAGTGATTGTTCATGACACACACTACAAAGAGCTACATGTCAGGTAGTCCTTCCTCCAAATTAGTAGGCTCCTCTCCTATTTCAATATGTGACAGATGATATGCCTCTGCATTTAATCATCATGGCTTCACAATGACTTCGAAATCATATTCTTGAAACAACAACAACCATATGAATATTGCCCCCCAAACACAGGGTTGTTAACCAAGTATTGTAATGCAAAATGGTTTGTATCCATCTTAAAGTGTCCGCGTAGCAAGTAATGTCTGAATTTCTAGAGCATGTACACCATAGGAAAACCTTCGCGCTCTGTTGTTGAATAGTTCTTCTCAGCTTTATACAACTTCCTGCTTGCAAACGCTATAGGGTGATCCAAATCTCCCTCACCAGCCTGTGTTAGTATTTCTTTGAGCACAATACATGATGCATCCACATGCACATGAAATTCCTTCTTCCAAGCTGGGACGACTAGGATCGACACAATGACCATCTTTTCCTTTAACACATCTAAGCTTCACTGACACCCTTCATTCCAACAGAATGTAACATTATTTTTTAGTAGCTTCTCAATCGGCACAGTAATCTAGGCATAACTCTTAATGAACTTTCTATAGTATCCCGTATGCCCCATTGTTGCGTGAAGCTGTTTCACACTTCTTGGTGCCTATAAATTAATTATAACTGTGATCTTAGCTGGGTCGACTATTAATCCTTGTCTGCACAACACATGGGCTAGCAAGATTCTGAAAGGAACATAGAACAAACATTTCTTCAAATTAAGCACTATTTGATACCTTTGGCATGTATCCAACATCAAGCGTAGGCTGGCTACACGACGTTTCACCAGCCCAAACGCGGTCCAATCGTCAAAGTATACCTGCAAAAACTTGTGAATGAAGTCCTGAAATTCCGTGATGACTACACGTGAAAACACCGTAGGCACGTTCTTCAGTCCAAAAGGCATTACAGTATATTGAAAGAATCTCCATTTAGTTGTGAAGGTCATCTTACTTCTATCCTCCATCACGATCTTGATCTAATGGTACCTGGAGAACCCATACGTGAATGAATATGCTTCCTATCCTCCTACATTATCCAACACTTCATCGGTGAATGGAGTTGGAAAAGGATCATGCATGCAAGCGTCATTCAACTTCTTAATATCTACACATATCCTTATTTGATTCTTCTGCTTCTTTTCCTGGACTACTATTGGGCTCACCCAATCAGATTCTTCCACTGACTCAATAATCCCTGCCACAAGCATTTTATCTAACTCTAAGCAGAGCCTTTCTTTATACTTCGGATTGAGGTGTTAAGGCCTTTTCTTGATCGGCTTTGTGTCTGGTTTCAATGTTATTTTCATAACTCTTATGTCCCATATTATCCATTTTAAGTCCGAGAACTTCGTAGGGAACAAGTCCCGGTATTCCTAGAGCAACTCAACAACCTTTTCCAACGTAGCATCATTCCAATAGTCCCCTATCTTCGCAAACTTTGGCTCCGCCTCTGTCCCGATGTTCACTTGTCTTGTTTCAGTGACGCAATGATATTTGGGTTTTCTATCTTCGGCCCCTCAACTTCGCGGTGTTCTTCTATTTCCAGGATATTAATGTTCCTCGTATCCTCATCTTCTTCTTCAAGAGTCACATTGTAGCACTCCAGCGTGTGGCACAACTGGGTGGTCCAATCTGGTTGAATCAAATCCAAGGGGTCCTGTGGTATTCTGAAGATTGCTACTTTGACCTCTTATAGAGCTTCATCAATGCACTAAAATCCATCCTTAAAGCTGAATGTCATCAAGAATCCCTGTCTCAAAATATCCCATTCTTCTGTGCCATGGCATAGCTCTGTCTCCAAGTACCAATTCATAGGTATCACATCCAAGGTGTGACAAAATAGATGCGCCCACTCTAGTGCGGTTTTGTTCCATAAGCATCGGTCCATTTGGCTAAGTGATCTTGCAGATCACTCCTTCCATTGTATTTCTTTGTCAACCGTACCTTTGGGTGACCAAACCGCAGCCTTATCATTGTTCTATGTTCGCACCATTCATTGAGGATAATTATTTTCTTGTGTCAACCACGTTAAAAAATGAAACCGGGTGTCTCGAGGATAGTTTATTCCTGCATCAACCTTGTTAAAAAATGAAACCGGATGTCTCCAAGATAGTTTGGTCTTGTCTCAACCTCGTTAAAAAATGAAACTGGGTGTGTCGAGGATAGTTTGTTCCTGTGTCAACCTCGTTAAAAAATTAAACAGGGTGTGTCAAGGATAGTTTGTTCCTATGTCAACCTCGTTAAAAAACGAAACATGGTGTGTCGAGGATAGTTTTTCCTGTGTCAAGCTCGTTAAAAAATGAAACTGGGTGTGTCGAGGATAGTTTGTTCCTGTGTCAACCTCGTTAAAAAATGAAACTGAGTGTCTCGAGGATAGTTTGATCTTGTCTCAACCTCGTTAAAAAATGAAACAAGGATCATGGAGCATAGTTCCTTGTCTTGTGCCAAGCTCATTAAAAAATGAAGCAAGGAGTCGTGAGCATAGTTT
>APFE030458071.1:77756-105909 GCA_000404065.3 Pinus taeda
TGTCTCTATCTATTATAGTCATTTGATGAAATATTTCAGTCATATCAAGGTCATGTAACAGCCTATCTTGGTTTCCCCACTATGCCTGGGATGAATGATGTAATGTTCTTGGTTGTGTTTTTCTGGTATATCCCCACTTGGATTGGGTGATGAATGTATGTATTGAGTCTTTTGATGATAGGAAGGTCATTTATGATATATATAGAGTCATGTTCTTCTTGTAGAACATCTTTTGCAGACCTTTCGTACAGTCAGGGGGAGCTTGAGCAGCACTATATAGCAGAACAGACATCTCATCTTGTTCTCAGAAAGAGCTTATCAGATTGGAGCACCATGGCATATACAAAGGGGGAGTTCATTCAGAGACTTCAGCAGATCTGGTTTATAGTCATGGAGAGCATGTTCTTAGGGGGAGCATAACCCTTTGCCCTTGATGTTAAAGGGGGAGAATGATTTAGTGTTGTTGCCATCAAGTCCAAAGGGGGAGATTGTTGGCATTATGATGCATGTGTTTTACTTGATGGCAACCCTCTTATAGAAGATCATCTCACTTGTATACATTCAGAAGATATATCAGATGTGATAGAGTGCATGGGTTACCGGACAGCAAAAGGGATCAGATGACAGTTCTGAAGTTTTGAGGTTGCCATCAAGTCCAAAGGGGGAGATTGTTGGCATTATGGCTAAAGTGTTGTCCTTGATGTCAACTACAGGTGATGGATCACTGTACAACAGGTCAATAGCAAACATTGATGAACAGCTCTCAAATATTGAAGAAAATAAGGAGTACGCAGGCACACCGTTCAAAAGGTGTGTACACGCAGGCATTTCTTATATAAAATGCGTACATACCCGCAGGATACCCATTCATTGGGTGCGTACCCCCAGTGCACACACTTCAAGACAGTCAAGCGCCCACACATGGGGTTTTCTCATGGTATTTAGCCGACGGTATTGTGTTATCATGGTTTTGGCCTGTGGTATTGTTTATTTTATTATTATTATTGAGCCCCATGATCCTTGATTTGAGGAAGAGCTTGCCTATATAAAGCAAAGGAGATCATTTGTCTTAAGTATGTGTTTTTGTGTTGAATATCTTAAGAAGCTAGATCTGAAGTTCTAGTAATGGGTTATAAGATCTAGTCTAGATCTAAATAAGGCGAATCTACTGATGGACTAAGATCTCTTCGGCGCATGTTCAGATCTGTAGATCTGACTGTCTGGGTTGTTCTTAAAGTCTCGAGATTATCTATACCCGAAGGTACGCAGGTCCAGTGAAAGAAAAGTGCGGAGATACGCAGGCACAGAAGCATTGCAGGTGCGCAGATACGCAGGACCAGAAGCGCTGCAGATGCGGAGGGGCGCAGGCAGCTCATTGGACACAGAGCGCGTGTACGCAGGAAGACTGTGAGACACAGTGCGCACGTACGCAGGGAAGTAGTTGGATACAGTGCGTACTTATACGTAGCTGTTATACGGGTGAAGCTGCGTACCTCTCTTGAGATCTATTTAGCTGTACATGTTTATCATTTCCGTGATCTGGGTTTTTGAAGTAATGCCTGATGTCTGATATCATGTTCTGATAACAGCAGTCTGAGAAGTGATTGATTAAATGTTTATACATTGATGGATGAATGGATCAAGTTATTAATGACTTATCTTTATGTGATCTGATGGACTAGATCTGATTGATGACTCTCATGGTATATGTATTGATCTAGTGATTGGGTGATTCAGAAAGTTGTTTGATTATGAGCTTCAATGTGGTTACTGGGTCTAGTATGAAAATTGGATGAAATGTGGCCCTTTCAGATTAAGTGTTGTGCTTCAGTGTATCCAGTATGAAAATTGATGAAACGTGGTACCTGGAGGAGAAGATTGTAGTTCAGCACCTACGTACTAGTATCTAAGCTAGTACAAGAGCTAAAGGGAAAACTTTGGAGCATTGTAGCAGGTAGTAGCCTGCGTACTAGTAAATGGATCGGCTAGTACAAGAGCAAAAGGGGGTTGTAGCTCCCGTACTGGTATAAGGCTGCACCAGTACAAAATATTGTAAAAAGGATTTTCTTATTAAGAAGAAGATTGAGATGACTTGCAGCAGGTGGTTTTCTCCCGCATTGGGTTTCCACCTTATATCATGGTGTTCATGTGTGTGCCTTATGTGTGATGATCTATTCTATGTTACTGCATCTGTTAACTGATAATATGGTTGATAATGTTCTAATGCACTCATTGAAGATCAATTAACTTAATTATAAGAAGTTGTGGAAGTAGCATATATGAATCTGGTTATGGAAATGAAAAAGTTTTATTAATGTGATAATACTGATTCCCCCCCCCCCCCTCTCAGTATTATTTCCAACAATCTACATCAAAACCTAGAATACCTTGCTCTCGTAGACCCGCTCAGCGTCCTTCATGGACCATAGCGAAAACAATTTTCTTCTTATGGAAAATCTGTCACGATCGGAGGAAACTGACTGTCCTTCGGAAACTGCCATGCAACCAGCATGATTGATAACAACGAACATCTGTAATGTAATGTCTTGCTTTGATCCTACACTTCTCTAAAGTTTGCCAGGACCTCCCTAGAGTGGTAGTGGACCCAATTAAATTGTATGCCCTCCGCGCACTGAGATGCTAATGAGACTACTGGTGCCGACACCTCATCTGTGTGACACTTAAACATGATCTTGCCAGCCAAGATCTGGGTGGCTACCTTGACCGCAGGGTTAGTTATGCTTGAAATTGAGTATCCGCGTGGATTTTTGACAAGCTTAAACTTGTCTTTCATTCACTTGGTGAGGTCGCAATCGCCCACCTTTCCGCCAAATGCCTTGGCCAGATTTTTCCCTGAATGGGGTAGTCGGGTGATCCTATGGATCAACATATCAGTTATCGAGATTGGCTTCTCCAACCAAAGGAACCCATCATGCACCAAGCACAACAACTATTAGATCACTGTCAAATTTTTGGGCGCGTGGTGGTAATGCGACACCCATAACAGGTTAAAAAATCCTGCCTTCTCCACCCCTCTAATCCACTTCACCAGATCGAGGACGGTGACACCTAAATCCTTATAGAATACCCTTTGCATGAAACAATCAATAGTCATGTGGGGGGAATCACTCATTATCCACCAAGTCCCAATCCTCTAACTTCAGATGTGGGACACATGCCAAGTGCAGACCTTCAAATTTGATCTGATTGGGTAGCAGAGGTGTATTCATCAAAAAATTTCCCTCATCTGGGTCCTTCAGGACCTTCACCTTACCTCCGCGTAGAGGAATGTACTCCAGTAGCTTAGAGATAGGGTCTACACCCTCAATGTCAATGTCCTCTGCGCCCTCATCTACACCCTCGTCAGATTCTAGGTTTGCCACCTTGCCTTTCTCCTGCGTGGTGGGCTTCTCTTTCTTCTGTGCTTCCTTGGTGACTTACACACCAGCTGTGTCGCTTTCTGTTTATCTTTCTTCATTTTAGGCCCCTCTCTTGTCTGCATAGGCCTTGGCTTGGGTGGCCTTGGTGACTTTGGCATGTTTGCAGGAACCTCCACAGTTGCGACCTTAGGGGTAGATTCCTCAAAGGCGATCAATCCTCCAACACTTTTAGTTTCCATGGGCATTGAGATCAGACTATTAAGGAGATCCTGGGTTTCCTTAGGCAACCTGTCAAACACCGAATTGGCCACCAAACCCTCAAAACTCTTAGGGTTCATGCGCAACCGATAGCTTGACACATCAACTCTCAAAATGCAAAGTGTTTTTCATTGGGCGACCATCTGTAATTTATAGAAAAAATTGAATTCAAATCCAACTGTTCCCCCCAAAATCCATTCATAAATGCTAGATTAGCGGGAGATTGTCAAATATATCACATTTAAATTATGTCTTAAATGCTGCCCCCTCGCTCCACTTAGCCGTTTTCTCACTTTCAAATCATGAACAATGACTGTAATAGTGACTTTCCAGCTTCTCTGCGAGGTCTCTCCTCCTATAGTGCAACTCCCCTCACACTTCTGCTGATGCTGTAACATTCTTCCATTCTTCACATCCCCACATTTGCGTAGCCCTATAACCTAGGTAGTGTAGTTTATAGTCTCGTGCCTCCTTTCAGCTGATTGGAGTGTTAAGACTGTGCTTCCATAATATAGTCATATGGCCGGATCTCCAATACATGGCTTCAATCGGCTGCCATTTACCTTTCCGGGAAATGGATCTCCATTCAATTTCACTAGCTGAACTGCTCCACCATTGGTAATCTCCTTGAAGACATAGGGCCCCAGCTAATGCATCTGAAATTTACCTGGAAAGTTTTCAAACTTGCTTTCATATAATAAAACCAAATCCTTTACCTTGAAGGTCCGCAGCTTGATGTGACGAGCATGCCATGCCTGTTCATGCTCCTTCTGAACTTGCTGATGGAATCTAGCCAAAAACCTATCTTCTTCAAGCTTTGTCAGCTGCGTGAGCCTCTCCTCCAAGGCTCCACGATCTGTCATTCCTGTGAACATCGCGATGCGCAGACTAGGTACAATGTACTCCATCGGCATCACAACTTCTACGCCATAAACCAACCTGAAAGGTTTCTGTCCATCCATATTTTTTCAAGTAGTCTTGTAAGCCCATAACACCGCAGGTAGGCCACATCCCAATCATTTCTTTGTGCATTGAAAAAATTCATCATCATATTTTCCAATATCTTATTAAATGCTTCAATCGTTCCATTAGCTTGCAGATGGTATGGTATACTCTTATCATGATAAACTTGAAATTCCTCCGTCAGTGTGCTGATCATTTCAATAAGGAGATGTGTACCATGATCACTCATCAAAATCTTTGGGCAACCAAACCTAGTCAGCACATATTCAAAGAGGAACTTTGTTGCTGTTGCCTTGTACAATCCTTCACGGGTTGCGCCTCCGACCATCTTTTCAAATATGCTGTCGTGGTGATGATATACCACGCACTCGTCTTCTTTCCTGGAGGCTGAATTGGTCCTACAAAATCAATCGTCCACTTCTCGAATGGCTGTAATGACACTTGTAGATTTAGAGGTAGCTCATCCCTCCGCGATGGCCTACCCATCCTTTGACATGCTTCACATTCCTTACAATAAGGCTTGGAATCCTTATGCAACATCGGCCACCACAACCCAGCATGTAAAATCTTCTGCGATGTTTATTTTCCTGCATAATGTCCTCCTGTAGCTCCTCCATGAGCTTTAGCAAGGATGTTGTTCTATTCAAAGTCAGGTACATAGCGTTGCAAAATTTCATCCTAGCCAATTTTATATAAATGTCTTGCAATGACAGAAAAGTCTGCCGTGCGCACCACCAACTCCTTCTTTTGTTGACCAGTATGCCCTTATGGTGCAGTCCTCGTCGTGAGGAAGTGTATGATATCTGCAAAGTGATTGTTCGCGACACAGACTACAAAGAGCTACACGTTAGGCAATCCTTCCTCCAAATTAGTAGGTTCCTCTCCTATTTCAATGTGCAACAGATGATCTGGCTTTGCATTCAATCATCCTGGCTTCACAATGACTTCAAAATCATATTCCTAAAATAGCAGCAGCCATATGAATATTCCCCTCCCTAACACAGGTTTGTTAACCAATTACTTCAATGCAGAATGGTTTGTATACATCTTAAAGTGTCTGCCTAGCAAGTAGTGTCTGAACTTTTGGAGCGCATACACCACAACCAAACCTTTGCGCTCTATCATTGAATAGTTCTTCTCAGCTTTAGACAACTTCCTACTTGCAAACGCTATAGGGTGATCCAACTCTCCCTCACCGGACTGTGTTAGTATCTTTCCGAGTGCAATACATGATGTGTCCACATGCACATGAAATTACTTCTTCCAATGCGGGAAGACTAGGATCGGCGTAGTGACCATCTTTTCCTTTAACACATCTAAGCTTTGCTGACACTCTTCATTCCAACAGAATGTAACATCGTTCTTTAGCATATTATCCATCGACGTGGTAATCTGGGCATAAATTTTAATGAACTTTCTATAGTATCTCGTATGCCTCAACGTTGCGCGCAACTAATCACACTTCTTGGTGCCTCTAAATTAATTATAACTGCGACCTTAGCTAGGTTGACCATTAATCCTTATTTGCACACCACATGGCCCAACAAGATTTTGAAAGGAACACAGAACAAACATTTCTTCAAATTGAGCACTATCTGATACCTTCGACATGTATCTAGCATGGTAAATTGTAGAGGTGAATTATAGCCCAAAGGCGAAATTTGAGGGGTTTTACATTTTAAGAGGACGGATTTTTTTATTAAAAACCCTTTTCATATAGTTAGCCCCAATTTTATTTAAAAAATAGTTAATTTTTTGATTTTATCCCAAAATAAAAAATGGGCGGATAAACTAACCGAACCGTTATTTGGCCCGATTCGCTGGTTTTGGGAATTTGTATTCCCTTAAAATCGCCGAATTTTGATATTTGCCCCTGGTTTGGGAGATTAAAATCGCCATATTTTTTATTTACAGTTTGGTTTTTCTGGTTTGCGAGTGGTTTGTGAGGGTCGATTTCATCCTGGGAGGTTAGATTTGTTTTGAAATGGAGGGCGGAGGTTAATTTGTTTTCAAATGGAGGGTGACTCCCTGTTTTCAGGGATACAACCCCCTGTTTTCACGAATTTTGGATTCATCGTGTATATGGCTCCCTCTTTTCATGGATTTAGGGTTTATGGTTTAAAACATTTTTTTGTATTTACTCCATAAGCCACCTTATATTTATGAACACGCAAGGATGTAAATAAATAAAAATAAAAATAAAGTGGAGGTATGGTAAATAAATAAAATCTCTTTTTATACTTACTCCAAAGGTATGGTAAATAAATAAAAATATAAATAAACTAGAAGTATGGTAAATAAATAAAACCTTTTTTATATTTAGTCCATAACCCTCTTTCTATTTAAGAAGGCTAAAGAAAGGGGTTTTATTTAAGTGAACCCTATGGGCCAAATACCATATTTATAAAAGAGGTATGGTAAATTAAGAAAAATGTAAATAAATGAGATGTATAGTAAATAAATAAAACAATTTTTTATATTTACTCCATAAGTCACCTTATATTTACGAACACTCAAAAAATGTGTTATATTTAGGTGAAGCCTATGGGCGAAATACTATGGGCCAAATACCATGGGCCAAATTATTATTAATACCATGCAAAAAAACATTATTAAATCTAATATTAGCATTAATAAAAATAAAGATGGCACATGGTATTGACCCATGGTATTCACGTGGGATGCAGCCTATTTAAAGGGGGAATTAAACCAGCATAGATCCATTACTCTGGATCTACTAAGCACTAAGAGGGATCAAATTTCGTGATATGCATACTAGTAT
The DNA here is from genome assembly GCA_000404065.3 of Pinus taeda. Taxonomy (NCBI): domain Eukaryota; kingdom Viridiplantae; phylum Streptophyta; class Pinopsida; order Pinales; family Pinaceae; genus Pinus; species Pinus taeda. Next base: position 85,140 of record APFE030458071.1, read on the forward strand.
AGAGTGAAAAAATATTTGATCCCTCTCGGAGCTTGGTAGATCAAGAGTAAAAATGTATCTTGTAATTTAATGTCACTTAAACATTTTAACTTGGTTAAAAAAAAACAGTTGTTAGTTTTATTAATTTTTATAAATTACTAATAGTAGTTTTTAAGCTCCAGGTTTATGATAACCATGGTATTCACCCATGGTAATACCATGATATTCATATCAGCATAGAATATTTAAAGGGGAAATTAAAGGGGAAATTCTATCAGCTTAAATCCATCTTATTTATAGGTCTACCAAATGCTAAGAGGGATAAATAGATTTCATCCCTCTTAGAGTGGTAGATGTGAAGTTAAGATGGATATAGGTTGGTTTTTATGAAAATGAAGATATTATATAGACTTAAGAAATTATATTGTAAAAACCATCTTATCTTAATTCTAGGTCTACCAAATGCTAAGAGAGATAAATAGATTTCATCCCTCTAAGAGTGGTAGATGTGAAGTTAAGATGGATATAGGTTGTTTTTATGATAATGAAGATATTAAATAGACTTAGTAAATTATACTATAGAAAACATATTAAGGTGAATGGTTAAACCTACATTTAGTCACTTCACAAAATTTATAAAAAATACCAATATCTCCATTAATATTGGTTTTTCTGATTTAACAAAAAAAAAAATCAAAACAGTGAAATCTAATCTCTTTCCGCATCACATCACCCTTGCATAAGAGAGATAGTTGCTTATCTCTTTCCACATCACATCACCCTCACGGAAGAGAGATAGTCGCTGCCCAGATTTCCCACCATTTTTCAAACATTCTCAATATGATATCTTCATGAAAAAGTTAAGGTACTGATGTTGGATTAGTTGTTTGAAAAATATGTTGGTTTGTACAACCTTTCATCTTCTCTGTTATTCTTAGTTTGTCGTGATGATCTGTAGGGGTTGGGCCACTACACCATATTGTCCTAAAAGGCAGAGATTGTCCACCAAAAAGGAAATTAATTCACATGTTACAATGCTGTTAAAAAATGCAAGAAGTATGAAGGTAGTGAATTATGCTAATAAGCAATTTAGATTGGGAGAGACATAATTAAATTTTATTATTTAATTGAAGATTTCCAATTAAAATAATAATAAATCTACATTTATATATTGATTGGAAAGCTTGTGACAACGATCGCTTCTTTCCATTAGACCCCCTTCAGGCCTTTGGGATACCTACTACTTTCTTATATTATATAGTTAGGGGCTTACTACTTGTTGGTGTGTTGGGGTAAACAAACTTGATATGTTTATTTTATTTTATTTTATCTCGCAATTGGAGTCTATGGAATAAGAAAGAAATTTTATAGCTTGACAAAAGTGGTAGAGAAAATATTAATCTCTCCTACCTTGACAGAACTGGTGGTCAAGATCAACAGCTACAAGAACTTTGTTGTGGAATATTGGATATGAAAGAGTGTACAATGAGAACTTTGACAAACACGGCCACTGAAACTTGCGACATTGTTTGTAGGAAGAGAAAATTATGTTTCTTTTTTCCAAACATGTATGTTAGTATATTACAGTTTAATGAATATTTTTTCCTATTATCGTATATGGTTATTACTTTAACAAAACATTCACTAAGACTTCACAATGTTTTATTATTCAATGAAAGATTTTTCAAGATCTTACAAGATTTTATAATTCAGTGAAAGATTCGCCATGAATTTACAAGATAATATAATCTGGTGAGAGATTCACCAAAAAAATTATATATACATATTATATTATTGATAAAATCGCCTCCTATCTTTCCTATGTATCATGGGGATTCACCCATTTATTATACATATAAATTTAGGGTGGTTCTTAAAATTTTCCCTGGTATCCAACGTTAAGCGTAGGCTGGCTACATGGTGTTTCACCACCCCAAACACGGTCCAATCGTCAAAGTATACATCCAGAAACTTGTGAATGAAGTCCATAAGCGTCGTGATGACTACGCACGAAACTATCGCTGGTGCGTTCTGCAGTCCTAAAGGCATTACAATATACCGAAAGCATCTCCACTCAATTGTGAAGGTCATCTTACTTCTATCCTCAACCATGATCTTGATCTGATGGTACCTAGAGAACCCATCTGTGAATGAATATGCTTCCTGTCCTCCTACATTATCCAACACTTCATTGGTGAACGAAGTCCAAAAAGGATCATGCATGCAAGTGTCATTCAGCTTCCTGATATCTACGTATATCCTTATTTCATCCTTCTGCTTCTTTTCTTAGACTACTATTGGGATCACCCAATCAGATTCTTCCACTAGCTCAATAATACCTGCCACAAGCATTTTATCCAACTCTAAGCAGACCCTTTCTTTATATTTCAGATTGAGGTGTTCAGGCCTTTGCTTGATCGGCTTCGCATCTGGTTTCAACGTAATTTTCATAACTCCCAAGTCCCCTATTATCCATTTTAAGTCTGAGAACTTTGTAGGGAACAAGTCCTGGTATTCGTAGAGCAACTAAGTAACCTTTTCCACCGTAGCATCATCCCATTAGTCCACTATCTTCGCAAACTTTGGCTGCACCTCTGTCACGATGTTCACTTGTCTTGTTTTCAGTGGTGCGGTGATATATGGGTTTTCTATCTGTGGCCCTTCAACTTCACGGTGTCCTTCTATTTCCAGGATATTAATGTTCCTCATATCCTCATCTTCTTCTTCAGTAGTCACATTGTAGCACTCCAATGCATGGCACAGCTGGGTGGTGCAATTCGGTTGAATCAAATCCAAGGGGTCCTATGGTATTATGAAGATTGCTACTTTAACCTCTTGTAGAGCTTCATCAATATCCATCCTCAAAGATGAATGTCATCAATAATCCCTGTCTCAAAATATCCCATTCATCCATGCCATGGCGTATATCTGTCTCCAAGTACCAATCATAGGTATCACATCCAAGGTGTGACATAATAGATGCGCCCACTCCAGTTGCGGTTCTATTACATAAGCATTGGTCCATTTGGCTAAGTGATTGTGTGGGTCACTCCTTCCATTGTATTTCTATGTCAACCATACCTTTGGTCGACCAAACTGCACCCTCATCATTCTTCTATATTCACGCCATCCATCGAAGTTGTCTTTATGTGAACCCCACCATCTAGTAGGCGTAGCGCGCAGTGCCAAGTCCAAGGCTTGGAAGTGATGCTTCTCTAAAAATTCCCTTTCAAATCCATCTAGAAATTTATCAACATTAGTTAAACCATCATAGTGAGGAAGAATTCTTACCTCTGAAGATATGCAACACAACGATTTGCTCATCATGTTACATCGTAGCGTAGATACTTCGTGCAACCTATTCTGCCAATGTTCCAATTCCTCGCCTGAATTTGATGTGCAGGAGCTTTCGAGGTCCTGTGCAAGACATCCATCAGCTGTAGGATTCACCCAATCTTGATCGTGCATCGTTATCTTATAAATCTGGTCCAAATCATCATCACTTTCATAATTGTGGACTGGTTTAGTGTAGCGCGGTCCTTCTGCATGGTCCAACGGTACTACTATGTGGAGAAATTTTCTTTCAAATGACATTGTTTTCTTCTTAAAATTAATCACCCCATTCATGTCGATAGCCCAGTGAATCCCAAGGAGTGCAGGGTAGGGATTGCTATCATCCACACTATCTATCACTTCAAAATTGGCCAACGCACTCGCACCTTCGATATCAACTGTCACTCCCTATAATCTTCCCATGGGGATAACCTTTTGCTGATTCACCATCGTTAATTGAATAGGATACCACTACAGTGTAGGGTTCCCCATTCTCTCCCATGTCTGTTTAGGCAAAAAATTCACGTCGGATCCTAGATCTAGAATGACTTGGTCCATTTCATATTCTCCTATCTGCGCGGTGAGTCTCATCTCCCTCCCTGTTCTTACCTTATGCTTACCAATATTCCTAATCACACATGGGCCGTCAGGAGTATTACTAGCACATTTATTGATCAAATCTTGTAACCCCTTGATCGCCTTGCTATCTCGAAGCATCTTCATAGAGGCCTCCAAAAATGTAGTAAGCATGGAAGGGTCCATTTCTTCAGTCTGCTTTTCTTGACTTCCTGAGGTAGAAGCCTCAATGAAGATTTTCTTTGCTTCCATGAAGGTTTCCTTTGTGCACTCCAAATCAAAGGTAAACTCCTTTTCTGAAACTTTATGAACCCACTCACCTTCTTCAAGCTTCTTTCCCTTGTCTTTGCCAATCGTCATTCCATTCCGCAGCGCAATTTTCACATTATGATCCTCTTCACGGTGTTTAGACCTCATCATCTACAGATTCTAGGTAGGCTGCTGATGTTGTGCCCCCTTTTTGCGTATTTTAGCTAATAATATAGGGAATTCTTCTATCGCGTGGTTAAACTGAGTGAAATATCTTCACAACAGGTGCGTCGGGTTTGCACATTCTCACGTGTAGTGTCCTGGTCCCCCACAGTTGTAGAAAATCACTTGTCCTCGACCTATACCAGGTCCTCCTCCACCTCGGCCTCATCTGCGCCCCTGAAATCCTCGTCACGCTCCCCTAGTGCCTTGATCTGGAGGCTGAGTCTCTACCTGCACCACATATGTGGGTGTTTTATCTATCATTAGCTCATAGCTACAATATTTACGCTCATCATGACCCACCGATTGACATAATTTGCAGAAGAGTTGTTGTGATGTCTATACAAATTTTTGTAGCAAGTGACAATTGTCTGTCACATGCTTTCCAGCCACCTGACAGACAACACACCATAGCGTGGGCCCTGTACTCGATCGTGCTTGAGCTTTCGGCATCATAGGCGTCAATGCTTTTGCTCCAACATAATTTGCAAAGACTGGGCAGTGATCTTTGTCATGCCCTTGGATTTTACACTTCAGGCACCAAACTTCTTCGCATACCTCTGGCCGAACTGCTATATCCTTCTTCAGACATTGAAACTCTAGGAAAAGGTTCTACAACTCCGTGTGAATTTGTTGAGCTCCCAAATTAGCATCTTGCATTGGCATCTAGTGCAATCTTATTGCAATCTCCAGGGCTTCCGCCTGGGTCCCAACTTTTCGCTGTGATAAAGCGACCCTCAGATGAGGTAAGAGCGAAGCCACAAAGAATTTGCGTGCTGCCCATCCGTAAGATTCATGTTGGCTTCACGGATCGTGCACTTCAACCTCTGATCCAAATCCCAAGGTGTTTCGCCAGGCTTCATCATGATCTCCTTGAAACCCACAATTGATTGAGCTTTAGACTTAGGCCTATTGAACTCCTTATTCAGGGCAGTCTGAATATCTGCTAATGAAGCCATCGGGTTATCAGTGTAGTACTTAACATACCATGTCAGAGCGCATTCTTGTAAAGCAGTGACCAATGTTTCTTTCTTCATCTAATCATCCATTATACCCTGAGCCTCCCATACGGCCCTTGCGATGAACCAAAAATGGTTCGGGTCCTCAGTTCTCGACCCCTTGAACATAGGTAATTTTATTTAACTCGCCATATTCCACGATGACGGAGGTGGCGGTGGTGTGGGTGAAGGTGTATGCAGTGGAGGTGAAGATGGTGGTGGTGTGGGTGGAAGGGGTATTCGCAGGAACCCATGTCTTATCAACTAAAAAACACTCTGTGGAGAAGCCTGTGCTGCTTCGTCATTGTCACTCAGAGGAGCTCCAATCAGCAGGCTATATTTAGGGTGTGAAGGGCTTCACTTGGAAGCACGGCCAAGTTCATCCCGATATGATTTAGTGCACTGACAGTAGCCCTATCAGCTTCTGCTTCTGTAGTCAAAGCTCCTTCTGATAGTGCGATGACTCGGGGATCCAATGAGTGAACCATCTCTGCTACTTCATTAGTTCTTGACAACAAACTAGTTAATGCCACACTGCTTTGTGCTACATTGGTCTACAGTTGAGTAGTTTGGATTTGCAGCTCACGCAAAACCGTCTGAATGGCGACCAACACTTGCTTCTGTTTCTACTTGAACTACTACAACTGTTCCACGGTCGCGTCCCTAACCTTATCTCTAATGTCATCTAAGTCACCTTCTATCAAGGTGATCGGGTCAAGCGATGCCTTAGAGGCCTTAATCTTCTTCTGCTTTATCCGGAAGCGGGTGCTCTCCTAGTCTCCACCATCCTATTTAGATTGCTGCTCATCCTCCGTCCCTGGTGAAGGAGACTTCTGATTTCTGTCAGAGTCATGCTCTTCTTTATCTTCCTTCTCCTCTGCATGCTCCTTAGTGGTGTGCTACGCTTTAGCTCTGGATTTTTCCTCTGCTTCCTTTTTCCATCGTTTAGCAATCTGCTGCATTTTCAACCGAGCCTCTTCCTTCTTCTGTTTGCCTACAGACTTACTGGATCCATCAGAAAAATCTGAGGCCATGCGCCATTCTGCTAGCCAACGATCGAAGACCGCACTACTATTTCATCATCCATCATAGGGTATGGGAGGTCATGCCATGTCTATTCTGGGTCCTTCCGCGCCTAAATGGAGATACAATGGAAGTCCGCCTTGAACTCTTTGCATACTCAAAACTGCTCATAAATAGTTGGTGACAGTATTGTCTTGTGGTTGATGGCCATATTGATTCTCATCTCCATTAAAACCCATAAGACCTTACTCTCTAGGACCTGCTTAGCTTGTTTTGTGGTTCATAGTGAAGCAAACTTCGCTACTTCTGGAAAATCTATCACGATTGGAGGAAATTGACTTTCCTCTGGAAACTGCCATGTAAATAGCACGATTGATAACAACAACCATGCGTAATGGAATGTCTTGCTTTGATCCTGCGCTTCTCTGTAGTTCACGAGGAACTCACTATAGAGGTAGTGTGCCCAATTAAATTGTACGCCCTCCATGCACTGGGCTGCTAATGAGACTACTAGTGTGGAACCTCATCTGCATGAAACTTCCACATGATCTTCCCAGCCAAGATCTAGGTGGCTACCTTGACTGCGGTGTCGGTTATGATTGAAATTGAGTATTTGCGCGGATTTTTGACAAGCTTAAACTTGTCCTTCATTCGCTCGGCAAGATCGCGCTCACCCACATTTCTGCCTTATGCCTTGGCCAGATTTTGTGCTGAATGGGGTAGTCGGGTGATCCTATGGATCAGTATATTGGTTATTGAGATTGTCTCCTCCAACCAAAGGCACCTATCTTGCACCAAGAACAACAACTCTTTGATCACTATCAAATTTATGGGCGCACAGTGGTAATGCGGCACCAATAGCAGGTTCAACAATCCTGCCTTCTCAGCCCCTCTAATCCACTTCACTGGCTCTAGTGTGGTGACACCTGAATCCTTATAGAATACCCTCTTCATGAAACTATCAATAGTCAAGTGGGGGAATCACTCAGTATCTGCCAAGTCCCAATCCTCTAACTTCTAATTTGGGACACGCGCCAAGGGCGAACCTTCAAATTTGATCTGATCGGGTAGTAGAGGTGTATTCAAAATAAATTTTCCCTCATTTGGGTCCTTCGGGACCTTCACCTTACCTCAGCATAGAGGAATGTATTCTGGTAGCTTTGAGATAGGGTCTACACCTCAATTTCAATGTCTTCTATGCCCTCATCTACACCCTCGTCGGATTCTAGGCTTTCCACCTTGACTTTCTCCTGCGCGGTGGGATTATCTTTCTTCTGGTGCTTCCTTGGCGACTCATGCAATGGCTGTGTCACTTTCTGTTTATCTTTCTTCATTTTAGGCCTCTCTCTTGTCGGCGTAGGCCTCAGCCTAGGTGACCTCGATGACTTTGGCACATTTTCCATCAATCCTCCAACACTTGCAGTTTCCACAACGCCAACCTCAGTCTATTAAGGAGCTCCTGGGTTTCCTTAGGCAACCTGTCAAACACAGAACTTGCCACCAAAGGCTAAAAACTCTCAGGTTTCATGTGCAACTGATAGCTCGACACATCAAATCTCAAAATGCAAAGTGTTTTATGTTGGGCGGCCATATGTAATTTATAGGAAAATTCAAATTCAAATTTGACTTTTTCCCCTAAAATCAGTTCATAAATTCTAGATTGGGAGTAGATTGTCAAATATATCACATTTAAATTCCATCTTAAATGCCTACCCCCCACTCCTCTTAGCCATTTTCTCACTGTCAAATCATGAACAGTGACCATAACGGTCACTTTCAAGCTTCTGTACATGTTCTCTCCTCCTATGGCACAACTCCATTTGCGCTTTTGCTAATGATGTGACATTCTTCCATCCCACGCATCCCCACATTCACGCAGCCCTACAACCCAAGCAGTGTAGTTTATAGTCCCACACCTCCTTTTAGTTGCCTGGTGCACTAAGACTGTGCTTCCATCATATATTCTTCTGGCTGGATACCTAGTGTATGGCTTCAATCAGTTGCCATATGCCTTTCCGAGAAATGGATATCCATTCAATTTCACCATCTGAACTACTCCACCATCGGTAATCTCCTTGATGATATAGGGCCCCAGCCAATGCAATTGAAATTTCCCTGGAAATTTTTCAAACTTGTTGTCATATAATAAAACCAAATCATTTACCTTGAAGGTGCAGAGTTTGATGTGCCGATCATGCCATGCCTTTTCGCGCTCCTTCTGAACTTGCTGATGGAATCTAGCCAAAAACCTATCTTCTTCAAACTCTGTTAAATGCGTGAGCCGCTCCTCCAAGGCTCCACGATCTGCCATTCTTGTGAACGCTGTGATGCATAGATTAGGTACAATGTACTCCATCGACATCAAAACTTCTACACGATAAACCAGTCTGAAAGGTGTATGTCCAGTCAGCTTTTTGCAAGTAGTCTTGTAAGCCCATAACAACACAGGTATGCACACCTCCCAATCATTCCTTTTTGCATTACAAACCTTCGATAGCGTGTTTTCCAATATCTTATTAAATGCTTCAACCATTCCATTAGCTTGCGAGTGGTATGGTATACTCCTCTAATGATAAACTTGAAATTCTGCCATCAGCACAATGATCGTTTCATTAAGGAAATGGGTACCGCGATCTCTCATCAAAATCTTTGGGAAACCAAACCTAGTAAGCACACATTCAAAGAGTAACTTCATTATTGTTGCCCCTGTACAGTCTTTCATGGGCTATGCCTCCACCCATCTGGTCAAATACTTCATCGCTTTGATGATATACCGTGCATCTATCTTCTTTCTTGGAGGCTGAATTGGTCCTACAAAACCAATTTCCCACTTGTCGAATGGATATAATGACACTTGTAGATTCAGAGGCAGCCCATCCCTCCATGATGGCCTGATCATCCTCTGACATGCATCACATGCCTTAAAATAAGCCTTGGAATCCTTATGGAACGCCGACCACCAGAACCTAGCACGTAAAATCTTCTTCTTGTTGCTTTTCCTGCATAATGTGCTCCCGAAGCTCCTCCATGAGCTTTAGTGAGGATGCTATTCCATTCAAAGTCAGGTACATAGCATCGCATAATTTCATCCCAGCCCATTTTATATAAATGTCTTGCAATGATAGAAAAGTCTGTCAAGTGAACCACCAGATCCTTTTTTTGACTAGTATACCCTTCTGGAGCCGTCCCCATCGTTTGGAAGTGTATGATATCTACAAAGTATTATCTGCGAAACACACTACAAAGAGATGCACGCCAGGAAATCCTTCCTCCAAATTAGTAGGCTCCTCTGCTGTTTCCATGTGTGATAGATGATCTGGCCCTGCATTCAATCATCCTGGCTTCATAATGACTTCGAAATCATATTCTTGAAACAACAGTAGCCATCTGCATATCTTCCCCCCCAACATAGGCTTGTTAACCAAGTACTTCAATGCATAATGGTTTGTATAAATCTTAAAGTATTTGCCTAGAAAGTAGTGTCTGAACTTCTAGAGCGCATACGCCATAGCCAAACCTTCGCACTCTGTCATTGAATATTTCTTCTCAAATTTATACACTTCCTACTTGCAAACGCTAAAGGGTGATCCAGCTCTCCCTCACCAGCTTGTGTCAGTACTTCTACGAGTGCAATACATGATGTGTCCACATGCAGATGAAATTCCTTCTTCCAATCCAGGAAGACTAGGATTGTCTCGGTGACCATATTTTCCTTTAACACATATAAGCTTTGCTGAAACTCTTCATTCCAACATAATGTAGCATCCTTCTTTAGTAGCTTCTCCATCAATGCGGTAATCTTGGCATAACTCTTAATGAACTTTCTATAGTATTTCTTATGCCCCAATGTTTCACGCAACTGTTTCACATTTCTTGGTGCCTCTAAATTAATTATAACTGTGATCTTAGTTGGGTCGACCATTAATCCTTGTCTTCACACCTCATGGCCCACAATATTCTGAAAGGAACACAGAACAAACATTTCTTCAAATTGAGCATGATTTGATACCTTCGACATGTATCTAGCATCAAGTGTAGGCTAGCTACATGGCGTTTCACCAACCCAAACATGTCCAATCGTCAAAGTATACTTCCATAAACTTGTGAATGAAGTCCTTAAATGCCGTGATGACTACGCGCGAAAAGATCGCCAATGCGTTCTTTAGTCTAAAAGGAATTACAGTATACTGAAAGCATCCCCACTCAGTTGCGAAGGTCATCTTACTTCTATCCTCTGACACGATCTTGATATAATGGTACCCTAAGAACCCATCCATGAAAGAATATGCTTCTTGTCCTCCTACATTATCCAACACTTCGCTGGTGAACGAAGTGGGAAAAGGATCATGCATGTAAGCGTCATTTAGCTTCCTGATATCTATGCATATTCTTATTTCATCTTTTGGCTTCTTTTCCTGGGCTACCATTGGGCTCACCCAATCAGATTCTTCCACTGGCTCAATAATACCTACCACAAGCATTTTATCCAACTCTAAGCGAACCCTTTCTTTGTACTTCGGATTGAGGCGGTAAGGCCTTTGCTTGATCGGCTTCATGTCTAGTTTCAACATAATTTTCATAACTCCCAGGTCCTCTATTATCCCTTTTAAGTCTGATAACTTCGTAGGGAACAAGTCTTGGTATTCGCAGAGCAACGAAACAACCTTGTCCACCATAGCATCATCCCAATAGCCCCTATCTTTGAAAACTTTGGCTCCGCCTCTGTCCTGATGTTCACTTGTCTTTTTTTCATGAACATGGTGATATATGGGTTTTCTATCTGTGGTCCCTCAACTTCGTAGTGTCCTTCTGTTTCTGGGAAATTTTTTCTCCTTGGATCCTCATCTTCTTCTTCAAAAGTCACATTGTAGCACTCCAACGCATGGCGTAGCTAGGTGGTCCAATCCGGTTGAATCAAATCTAAGGGGTCCTGTGGTATTATGAAGATTGCTGCTTTGACCTCTTGCAGTGCTTCATCAATTCACTAAAATCCATGCTCAAAGCTAAATGTCATTAAGAATCCCTATCTCAAAATATCCCATTCATATGTGCCATGGCGTAGCTCTGTCTCCAAGTACCAATTCATAGGTATCACATCCAAGGTGTGACATAATAGATGCACCCACTCCAGTTGTTGTTTAGTTCCATAAGCATTGGTCCATTTGGCTAAGTCATCGCATAGATCACTCCTTCCATCGTATTTATCTGTCAATCGTAACCTTTGGGTGACCAAACCATTCCCTCATCATTGTTCTATATTCGCACCATCCATCGAAGTTCTCTTTATGCGTACTCAACCATATTTCAGGCATATCGCATAGCGCCAAGTCCAAGGCTTGGAAGCGATGCTTCTACAAAACTTCCCTTTCAAATTCATCCAGAAATTTAACAACATCAGTTAAACCATCATAGAAAAGCAGACTTCTTACCTCTAAAGATACAGAGAGTGATTTGGTCATCATGTTACATTGTAGCGTAGATAGTTCATGCAACCTATTCTGCCAATGTTCCAATTCCTTGTCTAAATCTGATGTGTAGGAGGTTTTGAGGTCCCATGCAAGATGTCCATCAGTTGTAGGATTCACCCAATCTTGATAGCGTGCCATTGTCTTATAAATCTATTCCAAATCGTCATCACTTTCATAATCGCGGACCAGTTCAGTGTAGCGTGGTCCTTTTGCAGGGTCCAATGGTACTACTACACGAAGTGTTTTTATTTCAAATGACATTGTCCAATTTCTCAAATTAATCACCCCATTCATGTCGATAGCCCAATCGATCCCAAGGAGCACAGGGTAGGGATTGTTGTCATCGACAATCTCTATCACTTCAAAATCGGCCAACGCGCTCACGCCTTCGATATTGACTGTAACTCCTTGTAATATTCCCATGGGGATAATCTTTTGCTGATTCACCATCCTTAATTGAATAAGAGACCACTGTAGCATAGGCCTACCCATTCTCTCCCATGTCCCTTTAGGAAAAAAAATTGCGTCATATGCTAGATCCAAAATGACTTGGTCCATTTCATATTCTAGTATCTTCATGGTGAGTCTCATCTCCATCCTTGTTCTTGCCTTATACTTACCAATATTCCTAGCCATGCGTGGGCCGTCAGGAGTATTACCAGCACATGTATTGATCAAATCCTGTAACATCTTGACGACCTTGCTATCTTGAAGCAACTTCATACAAGTCTCCAAAAATGTAGTAAGCATGGAAGGGTCCAATTTTTCAGACTGCTTATCCTGACTTCTTGAGGTAGAAACCTCAGCAAAGCTTTTCTCTGCTTCCATGAAGGTTTCCTTCATGCACTCCAAATCAAAGCCAACCTCCTTTTTTGGAGCTTTGCAGATCCACTCACCTTCTTCAAGCTTCTTTCCCTTGTCTTCACCAGTTGTCATTCCAATCTACAGCTCGATGTTCAAATTATGATCCTCTTCGCGGGGTTCAACCCTCATCATTTGCAAATTCTGGGTAGGCTGCTGATGCTGTGCCCCCTTTTCACATATCTTAGATAATAATATAGGGCAGTCTTCCATCACGTGGTCAAAATGAGTGCAATATCTGCACGACAAGCGCGTCGGGTTTGTGCATTCTTGCGCGTAGTGTCTTGGTCCCCCACAGTTGTAGCAAATCACTTGTCCTCGACCTATACCAGGTCATCCTCCACCTCGGCCTCATCTGCACCCCTAAAATCCTTGTCACGCTCCCCCATCCAGAGGCTAAGTCTCTAGCGGCACCCTATATGTGGGCATTCTATCCATCATTAGCTCATAGCTATGACAGTTACGCTCATCATGACCTACCTATTGAAAGAAGTCACAGAAGCAGCTGTTGCGGTGTCTGTACAAATTTCTACAATAAGTGACAATTGTCTATCACATGTTTTCTAACCACCTGAAAAATAGCACACCATAGCATGGGCCCTGTACTTGGCCCTTCTTGAGCTTCCAGCCTTAGAGGCATCGCACTCCTATTGTAACATAATTCACAAAGACTGGGCAATGATCTTTGTCATGCCCCTGGCTTTTACACTTTAGGCACCAAACTTCTTGGCACAACTCTGGCTGAACTACTCTATCCTTCTTCAAAATTTGAATCCCTAGGCAAAGGTTCTGCAACTGCATGTGAATATGTTGAACTCCCAACTTAGCATCTTGCATCGGCATCTCGTGTAATCTCATTGCAATCTCCAAGGCTTCCACTTGGGTCCCAATCTTTTGCTGTGATTTAGCGACCCTATATGAGGTAAGAGCGAAGCCACAAACCATTCACGGTGCTACCCATCCGTAAGATTCATGTTGGATTCCCAGATTGTGCACTTCAACCTCTGATCCAAATCCCAGGGTGTCTCACCAGGCTTCATCATGATCTCCTTGAATCCCACAATTGATTGAGCTTTAGACTTAGGCTTATTGAACTCCTTATTCAGCTAGTCTGAATATCTGCTAATGAAGAAATCAGGTTATCAATGCAGTACTTAATGTACCATGTCAACTCGCATTCCTGTAAAGCAGTGACCAACGTTGCTTTCTTCATCTGATCATTTGTTATACCTCGAGCCTCCCATATGGCCCTTGGGATGAACCAAAACTAGTACAGGTCCTTAGTTTTCAACCCCTTGAACACAGGAAATTTTACTGTACTTGCCATATTGCACGGTGGTGGAGGTGGCGGTGGTGTGGGTGAAGATGTATGTGGTGGAGGTGAAGATGGAGGTGGGTATTTGGAACCCATGTCTTATCAACTGAACAATGCTCTATGGAGAAGCTTGTGCTGCTTCCTTGTTGTCACTCAGAGGAGGTCCAATAAGCAGGATATATTCAGGGCCTATTTTCCCTTTGTTCATGAATATCTTTCCACTTCGCGTAGCTCCAAACATCAAGGTAACTGCGTAACCTGCTTTTCACACAAGAGCATCTTAATCCAAGCACTTAAAGACCTTAAATACTCACCTCACAGTCCCTTCAAGAAGTAGTGCTCTACTTCACTGTAACTAACTAAAGTATCAACCATGAAATCTATCATGAATCCTCCTATGATACGATTAAGCCAGTGATTGATAGCATGTGTGTTCGTATCTTTGGAGGCTTCAAATATCTACAACTAACTCCGAGGTCCACACTATTGGACTATCAAGCATCCACCTTCCTTGGTCATCTGCCAATTTAGCGATCCACTCATATAATTCAATCAGGAAGGAACAAAAGAAGATTTCGTGTATCTCTGTGTATAGATATCTGTCCATCCACTGTTCTTTCATAAATCACAGATTTCTGTTTTCTTGTGTCGTGAATTCATGGATCTTTCTATCCAACTAGTCTTGAATTTCCTTCTTAGTTGGATTCCAGTAATGCGACATCACACATCCCTTTATGCAGATCCTGGTCCCAGCAAATGAACCATTTGTTGGTTTAGTGGGCCCTGAACCAGGTTCAACATTAAATAGCCAAGCAAATCCCTATACTACTAGCCCTTTCGACATCAATCCGTGGAGCATGGATTGAAGTCTCACTCGAAGTAGTATGAGGGAATTCAAGAACCAAGTTTCTGCACCTAGAGATGGTAGCGATGTCATTTTATACCCTAAACCTTCCTTCACACAGATCGATAAGCCTTTTAGGGCTTATCGATATACTTCCCTTATTTGGCTTCTAGACCTTCGCGAAGGTCTGCGATCGTCCTTCGCAGACCCTAAACAGGTGAATTATCTACTTCTGTACTTTTGTAAGTGTTCTTACCTCTGTATTTACCCTGATCAGCTTAAGTATCTGATAACTTCAACATGCATTAGGATATTCTTTGCGTAAATAGATATTATTACTTGTGTTCGTATTACAAAGTAAAACATATAGATTCGCACATCAATATAGCATTAAATCATAAGCCCAATATTCTTCATAACATAATCACATGCATTCATAATAGAAATAAATAGATTAACACATGTAATTCCAGAATAATCCTCTTTATTAATGCTTCAGATCTTCCTTACAGACTTTAACTATCCTGCGCACACAGCTGCGGATTTATACCTTAGGCCTCTACGCGCACAGCTATAGAGCCTCTTTCCTACACTAAGACTCTTCACTCTTAGCTCTTACTAACCCATTACATCAACATCCAAGAACTGAACTGCCTTAGACTCTTCTAAGGCTTCCCTTTTTATACAATCCCATGGTCTGCGGACCATGGGTAGATCTCCTAAAGCTGAGATGACTTACATAAATGAAGTGTGGAAACACTTTATGACACTTTACATCTTCATGCTCTGCGACCACAAAATGTGGAGACTTTACATTTTTTATACAAAAAATGGGCTTTCTGCCCCAAAAATTGGGCTTTTAACCACAAAATTGACTTTAGGGGACCCGTTCCCAATAGGCCCCCAACACAAATATGGTGACTCGCCCCTGAGTCACTCTGTTGGCACGAAGATCTTGTCGTGGGGAACTCCCAACTCTACTTACAACACTACAAATTTAGTGCTACACTGCATTGTTGCCTCCTTAACCTGCTCCACTAGTTGCTCCATGACTGGTCCTGCGCTATCCGCCTAGATCTTCTACTGTACTGTCTGCAGACTAGCCAACTTTCCTTCAATTTTAGTGGTGAGCGCATATGCCTCATCTAGCCAAGGCCCCAATCCGCCCTTAGGTAATACCTCTTTGCACTGCACTTCTTCCTCCTGTTCCTTTAGTTCCTTTGCTTCCTGAAGCCTCGCCAATCTCTACGTGATGACAATTGTGTGCACCATCACCCTTGCTTCATCATATTGTCGTTGTAATTCCATCACCTCAGTATTTAACCTCTGCATGTTAGGATCTTCCTGTAGATTGGTAAGTACCTCCAGCGACTGCTAAAAGAGCGCAATGCAATTAGTCATTGTGTTGTCTAATGCAACAATTGCATCCTTGATAGCTACCTTGTGCTGTTCTTTAACCTCTGGTGGAGTAAAAGGCTGGGCCTTCAACTCAAGCTTGGTAATATTAAGGTTCAACTCAAACTAAACCATGGCGAGCTTGGTCTTTACATTGCACACACCCACAACCAACTTTCAAATCTTGGCTTCCACTAGTGCTTCTTCTGGGATATGCAGCTCCAGAACGGTTTTGCATGCTTTAGTGACTACTCCCACAGTGTGCTCATTCTTCTGCTGCATGTTCTTCCATGTGTCAATTGCTGAAGTATTCTCGATGAACATTTGTGCATTATTGAACTTTTGTTCGCTGATCACACTCAGTGCGTGCTGTGCTCGAGCCCGAAGTTCTATGATCACACTTGCCTACAGGGTGTGAAGGGCTTCACTTGGAAGCGCAGGCAAGTTCAACCCGATATGATTTAGTGCACTGGAAGTAGCCTTGTTAGCTTTTTATTTCGCAATCAAAGCTCCATCTAGCAGCGGGACGACTCAGGAATCCAACAAGTGAACTATCTCCGCTGCTTCGGTCATTCCTGACACCAAACTAGTCGACATCGCACTAGTTTGTGCTAAACCATTTTGTAGTTGAGTAGTTTGGATCTGTAGCTCACGTAGACCGGCTAAATGGCAACCAAATATTACTTCTACTACTACTCAAACTACTACAGAAGTTTCGCGGTCGTGTCCCTGACCTTATCTCAAATTTCATCTAAGTCACCTTCTGTCAAGGTGATTGGGTCAAGCGATGACTTAGAGGCCTTAGTCTTCTTCCACGACCCTTCTTTCTCCTGCTCCTGATTCCACTTTATTTGGAAGGGGGTGCTCTCCTAGTCTCCACTACCCTGTTCAAATTGTTGCTCATCCTCCGTCTATGGTGAAGGAGACTTCTGACTTCTGTCAGAGTCACACTCTTCTTCATTTTCCTTCTTTTCAGCATGCTCCTTAGTGGTGCACTCCGCTTAAGCTCTGGCCTTTTCCTTTTCTTCTTTTTTCCGTCGTTCAACCAGTTGTTGCATTTTCAACCAGCCCTCTTCCTTCTTCTGTTTTCCTGTAGGCTTACTGGATCCATCGGAAAAATCTGAGGCTGTGGCCCACATTTCCACCAAATTCCTTGGCTAGATTTTGTCCTAAATGGGGTAGCTGGGTGATCCTATGGATCAACATATTAGTTATCGGGATTGGATCCTCCAACCAATGGCACCCATCGTGCACTAGGCACAACAATGATTTGATCACTATCAAATTTATGGGTGCATGGTGGTAATGTGACACCAATAGCAGGTTAAGCAATCCTGCCTTCTCCACCCCTCTAATCCACTTCACTGGCTCCAACACGGTGACACCCACATCATTATAGAATACCCACTTCATGAAATTATCAGTAGCTAGGTGGGGGAATCACTTAGTATATGCCAAGTCCCAATCCTCTAACTTCAAATGTGGGACATGCGCTAAGCGTGAACCTTCAATTTGATCTGATTGGGTAGTAGAGGTGTATTCAATAGAAATTTTCCCTAATTTGGGTCCTTCAGGACCTTCACCTTACCCCGACGTAAAGGAATGTATTTCATCAGCTTTGAGATAGGGTCTACACCCTCAATGTTAATGTCCTCTGCGCCCTCATCTACACCCTCCTTGGATTCTAGGTTTACCACCTTGCCTTTCTCCTGTGCGGTGGGCTTCTCTTTAATTTGGTGCTTCCTTGGTGACTCATGCACCAGATGTGTCTCTTTCTGTTTATATTTCTTTGTTTTAGGCCCCTCCCTTGTCAGTGTAGGCCTCGGCCTAGGTGACCTCGGCGGCTTTGGCACGTTTTCGGGAACCTCCATACTTACGACCTTAGGGGTAGCTCCCTCAGAGGCCATCGATCCTCAAGCACTTGTAATTTCTGCAGGCGTCGACATCAGAATATTAAGTATCTCCTAGGTTTCCTTAGGCAACCAGTCAAACATCGAACTGGCCACCAAAGCCTCAAAAATATTAGGGTTCATGCACAACCGATAGCTCGACACATCAACTCTCAAAATGCAAAGTGTTTTTCATTGGGTGGCCATCTATAATTTATAGGAAAATTCAAATTCAAATTCGACCATTCCCCCACAACCTGTTCATAAATGCTACATTGGTGGCAGATTGTCAAATATCTCACATTTAAATTCTGTCTTAAATGCCGCCCCCACTCCTCTTAGCCATTTTCTCACTATCAAATCATGAACAATGACTGTAATGGTCACTTTTTGGCTCCTCTTCGCAGTCTCTCCTCCTATAGCACAGCTCCCTTCACGCTTATGCTAGTGCTGTGACATTCTTCCATCCCGCACATCTCCACAGTCATGTAGCCCTACAACCCAAGTAGTGTAGTTTATATTCACACACCTCCTTTCAGTTGCCTGGAGCGATATGACTATGCTTCCATCATACAGTCATCTGGCCGAATCCCTAGTGTATGGATTCAATTGACTGCCATTTACCTTTACGGGAAATGGATCTCCATTCAATTTCACCAGCTGAACTACTCCACCATTGGTAATCTCCTTGATGACATAGGACCCCAACCAATGCATCTGAAATTTCCCTAGATATTTTTCAAACTTGTTGTCATATAATAAAACCAAATCATTTACCTTGAAGGTGCGTAGTTTGATGTGCCCATCACGCCATGCCTTTTCGCGCTCCTTATGAACTTGCTAATGGAATCCAACCAAAAACCTATCTTCTTCAAGCTTTGTCAGCTGCGCAAGCTGCTCCTCCAAGAATCTGCGATCCTCCATTATTGTGAACACCACGATGTGTGGACTAGATACAATGTACTCCATCGACATCACAACTTCTACACCATAAACAAACCTGAAAGGTGTCTGTCCAGTCAACTTTTTACAATTAGTCCTGTAAGCCCATAACACCGCAGGTACGCGCACATCCCAATCATTCCTTTGTGTATTGCAAACCTTTGATAGTGTGTTTTCCAATATATTTTTAAATGCTTCAAACATTCCATTAGCCTGTAGGTGGTTTGGCCTACTCTTCTGATGATAAACTTGAAATTCCTCCATCAGCACGCCGATCATTTCATTAAGGAAATGCGTACCACGATCGCTCATCAAAATCTTCAGGTAACCAAACCTAGTCAGCACATACTCAAAGAGGAACGTCATTGTTGTTTCCCCTGTATAGTACTTCATGGGCTGCACCTCCACCCATCTAGTCAAATACTCCATCGCGGTGATGATATACCACACACTCGCCTTCTTTCTTGGAGGCTGAATTAGTCCTACAAAATTAATCGCCCACTTCTCGAATGGCTGTAACGACACTTGTAGATTCAGAGTTAGCTCATCCCTCCATGATGGCCTACCCGTCCACTGACATGTATCACATGCCTTACAATAGGCCTTGGAATCCTTATGCAATGGTGGCCACCACAACCCAGGGCGTAAAATCTTTCGCGCTATTGCTTTTCCTGCATAATGTCCTCCCGCATCTCCTCCATGAGCTTCAACGAGGATGCTATTCCATTCAAATTCAGGTACATAGCGTCACATAATTTCATCCGAGCCCATCTGATAGAAATGTCCTACAATGACAGAAAAGCCTGTCGAGCGCACCACCAGTTCCTTTTTTTGTTGACTAGTATACCCTTCTGGAGCCGTCCTCGTCGTTAAGAAGTGTATGATATTTGCAAAGTAATTGTCCATGACACACACTGCAAAGAGATGCGCATCAGGAAATCCTTCCTCCAAATTAGTAGGCTCCTCTCCTATTTCAATGTGCGACAGATGATCTAGCCCTGCATTCAATCATCCTAGATTCAAAATGACTTCGAAATCATGTTCCTGAAACAAAAACAGCCATCAAATCCAAGGGGTCCTATGGTATTATGAATATTGTTGCTTTAACCTCTTACAGGGCTTCATCAATGCACTCAAATCCATCCTCAAAGCTGAATGCCATCAAGAATCCTTGTCTCAAAATATCATATTCGTTCGTGCCATGGCGTAGCTCTGTTTCTCAGTACCAATTCATATGTATCACATCCGAGGTGTGACATAATAGATGGACCCACTCTAGTTGCAGTTCTGTTCCATAATCATCGGTCCATTTGGCTAAGTGATTGCATGGATCACTCCTTCCATTGTATTTCTCTTTCAACCATACCTTTGGACGACCAAACCGCACCCTCATCATTCTTCTATATTTGCGCCATCCATCGAAGTTGTGTTTATGTGTACCCCACCATCTTACAGGCGTCACGTTGCACGCCCAAGGCTTGGAAGCAATGCTTCTCCAGAAATTCCCTTTCAAATGAATCCAAAAATTTATCAACATCAGTTAAACCATCATAATAAGGCAGACTTCTAACCTACAAAGATACACAACCCAACGATTTGGTCATTATGTTACATCGTAGCGTAGATACTTCGTGCAACCTATTTTTCCAATGTTCCAATTCCTCGTCTGAATCTAA
>APFE030458071.1:107928-120460 GCA_000404065.3 Pinus taeda
CCTTGAACATAGGCAATTTATTGAATTCGCCATATTGCATGGTGGCGGTGGTGTGGGCGAAGGTGTATGTGGTGGAGGTGAAGTTGGAGGTGGTGTGGGTGGATGGGGTATTCATGGGAACCCCTATCTTATGAACTAAATGACGCTCTGTGGAGAAGCCTATGTTGCTTCCTCATTGTCACTTAAAGGAGGTCCAATCTGTGGGTTATATTCAAGGCTTATTTTCCCTTTGTCCCTGAAGATATTTCCACTTGGCGTAGCTCCAAACATCAAGGTAACTGCATAACCCACTTTTCACACAAGAGCATCTTAATCCAAGTATTTAAAGACCTATTTACTCACTTCATGGTTCCCTGAAGAAATGGCGCTCTGCTTTGCTGTAACTAACTAAAGTATCGATCATGAACTCTGTCATGAATCCTCATATGATACGATCGAGCCAGTGATTGACAGCGCATGTGATCTTATCTTTGGAGGCTTCCAATCTCCACACTAACTCTGGGGTCCACACTATGGGACCATCAAGACTCCACCTTCCTTGATCGTAAGCCAATTTAGCGATCCACTCATATAATTCAACCGGGAAGGAACATAAGAAGACTTCATGTATCTTTGTGCAGATATCTGTCCAACCACTATTCTTTCGTCAATCTCGGATTTCTGTTTTCTTGCGCCGTGAATTCGTGGATCTTTCTATCCACCCAGTCTTCAATTTCCTTCTTAGTTGGATTCCAATGATGTGACATCACACATCCCTTTATGCATATCCCGGTCCTGACAACTAAACCATTTGTTGGTTTAGTGGGCCCTGACCCAGTTTCAACGTTAACTAGTCAAGCAAATCCCTATACTACTGGCCCTTTCGGCATCAATCCATGGAGCGTAGACTGAAGTCTCACCCGAAGCAATATGGGGGGATGCAAGAACCAAGTTTCCACATCCAGAGATGGTAGTGATGTCATTTTGTACCTTAAACTTGCCTTCGCATAGATCGATAAGCCTTTTAGGGCTTATCGATATACTTCCCTTATCCGGCTTCTAGACCTTCGCGAAGGTCTACGATCATCCTTTGCGGACCCTAAACATGTGATTTATCTACTTCCGCGCTTCTGTAATTGTTCTTACCTCTGTATTTACCTTGACTAACTTAAGTATTTGATAAATTTAACATGTATTAATATATTCTTCACATAAACATATATTATTACTCGTGCTCATATAACATAGTAAAACATATAGATTCACACATCAATATAGCATTAAATCATAAAGCCAATATTCTTCATAACATAATTGCATGCATTCATAATAGAAGTAAATAGATCAACACATGTAATTCTAGAATAATCCTCTTTATTAATGCTTTAGATCTTCCTTACAGACTCTAACTTTCCTGTGCACACAATTGCAGGGGTTCGCGCACTCAGCTCCAGATTTCTACCCTATGCCTCTGAGCACACAGCTGTAGAGCCTCTTTCCTATGATAAGACTCTTCACTCTTAGCTCTTACTGACCCATTACATCAACATCCAAGAACTAAACTGCCTTAGACTCTTCTTAGATCTCCTAAAGCCGACATGACTTACATAAACGAAGGGTAGAAACTCTTTATGACACTTTACATCTTCGCGCTCTGTGACCAAAAAATGTGGAGACTTTACACTTTTTATACAAAACTTTGGCTTTCTGCCCCAAAATATGGGCTTTTAACCCGTAAATGCACTCTAGGGGACCCGCTCCCAACAGTGGTGTATGTATGGATGGAGCTTTCACTTAATAATATGATTGAGCCAACATGTTTTCATGCATATGTTGTTATTGTAGTTCAACTATTCTGGTTACTTTAGAAATGTATGTTGTTTAACTTACGAATTTTCTTATGAACTATTTTGTATGAAATTGTATGAATCTTGTTGAAGACATGCTGTTGGATTAACCCATCAATTTGGTTTGTGGACTATTCTTCTTTGATATTGTGGTATCATTATGCTCACGTGTTCCTTTCAAGCCACATACTATTACAAGATTCTAAGGGAAACACTTCCTTTTCCCCTCTCTGTGTTAGAACCCCCATGGATCTCCCTTGACTCGCTGCAAGGTCACATGCTTGCTTTCGACCCAAGTCATTATAGTTACCTCTGCACATTATTGCATTCAAGGCACTACAATACCACCCACTGCTATGACTCCTACTCCAAATGATTTGAGGTCTAGTTGGGACTTCTTACCGGGGAGATTCCTTTGAATGTTGGTGGGTCCAACACCGTCAACATTTCTAGCTCTAGAAGGAGGGCCAGATGACAAGCTGATCCCTCAAAGTATGTTTTGAATCTCTGCACATCATTCATGACTTGCATCACAATCTCAACTCCGGCATGCTTTTCTCATGCTCATGATTTTGAAGTGTTGGAGGATGTCATCGATGACTTGCCACAACTCAAATATAATGGTGAAGGTGGAATAGCCTTGTTAAGACACAGAGTTACCTTTTTAGGTTTGTGTGACAGGAATGAAGTCCCCTCAAATGACATTGCCTGTGGGTTGTTCTCTTACACGTTTAGATGACACATTAAGCAATGATGTCTCACATTTCCTACAACATCTATTCACTTTTCAATCATATGATTATAGAGTTAGGTAGTGCTCTCTTTCATTTGGGCCTTAAAGCACTCAATCACAAAACCTTGGAATTACGCAAAGCACTTGATGAATCTGTTGCGCAATTTGGGAAACGCTTCCGTAATCTTACTTTTCAATTCTCGAAAGATGATGTTGATTGGAAATTTATGAGAGAAATATTTCGGTATCTTCTTCAGATATCTAACAACCCACACGAGTTAGAATCGTTGGAAACCCTCCCAGCATACCTTGGTGTTAGCACTTCCAAATCTAAGGTGGACAAGGTTGCTGTCACTAGTGACTCTTCGTCCTCTTCTCATCAAATAACTCTAGCTTCGTAGGACGAGGTGGGAGAAATTGTGAACCAACCTATTGAACTGTCACCTCCTCTCACCCCACCTGCTCTATATATCTATGCAGATTCAGATTGCAAGACTGTTTGTTGTCACGTGATCTCATTTTCTCAACCCCCATCATTTGGTTCATTTGATCCTTTAGATTTCAGTGTCTTGTGTTCATCTGTCTCGGATTCCACACGTGATGTTCACGAGGATCAATTTGTCGACGAAGTTGATGTTGAGTAGCCAACCTACGCTATCATTTTTTATGAGTATGTGTGGGAATTTGAAGAAGAAGCTGCAGCGAAGGGTGACCTCCTTTTGTCCGCACCTCATCTACTCTATCCTAACATCTTCTGTGATTCTGTCACTTCTGATTTTTCTTGTGAAAATTCATCCCTGGATGTCTCTATTTTTGATAATTCACAGAACACATAGGATGTCAGTCTGTAATCTGATCACAGAGAGGACAAATCTTCCTTTTTGAATCCACTTAATATTTCATCTTTCATTTTTGGAGACTCAGAGGGTGGAAACTTTTTCTTCTCATCAAATCCTCTGTATGATTCATCAGATCATGAGGATTCCAATGTACATCTCAAATTTTCTGGTTGTGGTTGTCGTGACCTTTTTACTCGTCCATTTGATCACGATTATAATTCATTTATTTTTGCTACTTATAAGCCACCGATATTTGATGATTTATCTACTGATGAATTGGAAACCCCTCAAGCTGTCGAGGCACTTCAGCCCGAGCTGATGGTTATGCCAGGTCCTAGTAGTCTTGAGGCTAGTTCTACTTCCGATCAGAAAACTATTGAATCACCCTAGACTCCTCATCACTCTCTCATTCACATTGAAAATCAATCTAATCTACAATTTTTCACATCCTCCACTAGAATCTCATGATCCTATCTCTCATGCATTGGAGGAGTCATACATAGCAAGCATTGTTGCGAAACAAAAGTTTTCTTCTTTCTGCATGTTTTCTCATTTTTCAAGATCGAAATGGTGTACATTCTTGTCATCTACGCACAATGTGGTACAACACTGTGATATGCCTACAAAGTTCCTTTCATGTGCTTTGAATATTTTCTTTTCTGTGGATGCATTCAAACTTCAAACATGTTGGTTTTCATTGACTTATCTTTCTTGTTTGCTGGTTTTCCTGAATATCTTTCTTTTTAACCATGCCATCACCTACATGGGCTAATCAATGCACCGATGGCTGCATTGGAAGTATCACTTCATGTGAGAAGGTCCATGCACTGTTTAGCTTAGGAGTAGGAGTAGTGTTTTATTTCCTTTTTGCTTTTGCTTTATTGTTTGGCCCTTTGCTTACTTGTTTTTACTTTTGTGTTACTGCTTTCCTTTGCTTGTTTGTTTGTTTATGCACCCATAGGATTACCTTTCCCATGAAACCATGCTTGGCTTATTGTGACAAGCAAGGTGAAATACAGGAGGACTTGTACAACTATCAACATTTGGTTATCTGTCTATTCCTTCTCCCTATGAAGATCTTTCATTTCTTTTAGTTGATGATACCTTGATGGAAAAATACGTTCCCTTTAAAAGTGAGTCTTGGTGAAATCACAATGCTTGCACTTTATCTATTACTGCCTACTCTAATCAGTTTTCTATTTTTGGTTAACCCTTGTAAACTTAGTCAAATAGAGCAAGGCGAAGGGGAAAAGATTTACAAGTATGTCAGAGGTATATATAAACATCCTTCTCTGAAGGGAAAACCTCTTCTTCTCTTAATAAGTTGGGATCCATCTTCCGCCTGATGAAATAAATAAGTGCCTTTGCACAATTATTTAAAAAATGAAAATGAAAAAATAAATAAATACGAAAGAAGAGAAAAAGTTCTTGCATAGGGAGGTGAAGCAAGTAACTCCACCAGGGTACTGTCTAGGCTCGCTGGAAATGCAGCAGTGCTTGTGTTCCTGAAGTGACTCTTTCGGGGTACTGTCCAGGCCTGCTGGCAGCGGATCAACACTAAAGATGAAACTAAAAATCTCACAATTTATATTACTTGTGCATCAATATAACCCTCATCCCAAATTGAAATAACTTAGTTGACTGGGCTTGGTATGTGTGTTATCAATAAAAGAGAATGGCAAGGACTACATCTTTAA
This sequence comes from Pinus taeda, assembly GCA_000404065.3. Taxonomy (NCBI): domain Eukaryota; kingdom Viridiplantae; phylum Streptophyta; class Pinopsida; order Pinales; family Pinaceae; genus Pinus; species Pinus taeda. Next base: position 113,024 of record APFE030458071.1, read on the forward strand.
CTCAAACTATTGAGGAAGCCATGATGATCAAAGAATAAAATAATATTATGGAAGAGTTAGACTCACTTTACACGAGACAAGGTCCATATAGAGAGTTGGAGTCCTACCAATGTATCGCCAATGTTGTAGTGGTCACAACCACCCTCCAAATTTTTGCCTACGCTTTGTTTTGGAGCCTCCCTACTAAAATCCGAGAAACTCATCTCACAATGAACCAAGTACTTGTGCTTTTATTGAGCTTTGTATTTTGCATGTTGGCTTGTGTTTTCTTACTTGATTTATTATCTAACCCACAAGCCAATCTCTTGACTTGGCTTCAACCCGATTCGCATTTTCCTTAGTGAATTGCATAATCCTTGAGGGAAACTAACCTTGCTCTCAGGAATTGCGCAATCCAAGATGATAGTGAGCCTTCAGCTCCAAAATTGTGTAGAGCCAGTTGACATCATGCCTTCAGCTGAGAAACTAAGTAGAGAAAGAAACACACCCTAGAGCCACTCAGCCCAGAAATTGCACAGGACTTCACTGTGCTAAAAAACTATGTAGTGCATGAGCCAGAGAGTTGTCTAATCCTTCCAGAACTGTGCAATCTTTCTTGGAAATGCATGGTAGGTTCCCCCCTAGAAAAGAAAGAAAAATAAAGGGAAAGAAGAATCCCTAGGAAGTAAGGATCTATTATTAGTTTCCCAAAGGTGACACATTACTATCTTTAGAGGTTTCTACGAAGTGTCGCTGTTGTCCTTAATCTCAGGCATGCAGGTCACAAATTCCATGTTTTCTCAACTCTATGTAATGGATGCCTCTAGATCTCATTTATACATTCGATCATCAAGCTCTAGCATTCTGAGGAGATCAAGGAGCCTTCAGAGCACTGTTGTGGCTTTTCCAGGCGAGGTTTGCTTGTATCACCTTTTGCCTCTTTTTCTGTCACTTTTTGTTGTTTAGTTTGTGAGAGTGTTGTTTCACTCATTTTGTTGAATGAACGCTAGTGTTTTAACTTGTTTTAGCTTGTATAAGTGTTGTTTTAAGTTTTTCACTGCATTTTTCCAAGTGTCATATGCATTACCCTATTTTCGTACTAAAAATCGCCATTACGACGACTCCCTCTACATGCTTCATTCACCTTATGTTTGATTGATCCCTGCACTTGTTTTACTTGCATGCATCATCTCTTAATCAAATCTGCACTCAACATCACACCATCCTTCATATATGCTTGATTACACACTCCCCTTGGGCAGGTATGGGCTCCCCTTTCTCGGGATCTCACATTCACTTGCATGCACTGCACAATATGGTAGCTCAAGGCCTTTTCCTTGGATTTTGGAATTGCACAGAGTCTATCCTAGCTTGGATCTAACTATGCATTGCGTAGTTATAGGATCCAGTCTCCCAGCTTGGTCACTTGGATTACACAATGCACAGTCTCTCCCAGGCTCTGCCCCAGACTGAACTGCACATTGTGCAGTTCCAGTCACAAATCTTTCACACTAACTATTGGGACTACATCGCGCGCAATTCCCACGGTTAGTTAGTCACTCCTGTTGGTCAAAATTGCATAATCCCTCTCATTATATGCCCTGATTGCTGCTTGATAATGCTGTGAAGTTAGATTTGTAAGAGCTAATGCTTTCTTTCCATGAGTTTCCTTTCTATCCCATAGGTACCACACTCATGAAATAGTTCTCTCCAATAGTAATTGTACCATGGCACAAAAGATAGCTGCTTCAAGAGAGAACAATGAAAGAAATACTCGGGAAAAATTTGAGCAAGTGCCAGTTAACTTTCCAATACATGCGAACATTCAACTATTTATAGAAAATGAGTCAACACTAACATGTCAACAAAACCAGCGGTAGTGGCAGAAGGAAACAATCCAGTACTGGATTCATGAAAGAGGAAGTTGTTGACATAATAAAGGGAGAACAAAGCTGCAGAACGAAAGAGGATTCATTCTTCATGCAGGTAGCTTTGACAACAGAAGAAAAAGGGATCAAAGGACACAAACATAATAGCAGAGGAAGAGAGAAAAGAAGAGCTTGCAGGTAGAAAAAATGAGACTGCAGCAAGCAGAATAAGAACCGAAGGAAGAGCAAGAGTTGAGGAGGAAAGAACAGGAAGAGGAGCAGAAATAGGGAGAACAATAAAGGCAATGTGCAATGATAGAGAAAACAACATCAATACATGTTGATGAGCTAGAACAACCATCAACTGAGGAAGTTAGAAAACATATGTAGATTCCCTCACTGATGATACAAACAAAAGCTAAGTTTGGTTAGAGATCGACAAGTACGTGGAGCAACTAAGGCGAGAGGCCACTAGAGATGACTTGGAGCTCAGTGCACAAAACATGCAGAAGTACATTGGTGGTCCCGTCATGGTCAACACCATGCTGCACATGCCTCATAATGAGTGGGACACAAGTTCCAAGACCATATACCCAGAAGCTATGGAGCCAAGCGTCCATTATCAGAAAGACACCATCAAGCAGTTTGGGGATATCATCACACAATAGCAAACTTGGCATCAGTACATGACCAGGAAGCATCAAGTGGAGGTTTCTAAGTTTGTCTTTCCCCAAACGTCAGAGTCATAGTGCCTTATCTGGTTAGGCTGTCTCTAGCCTATTTTGTCTCGCATGGGTACATGTGGAAAATGTATATTATTTGTAAATATGTTGTAAGTGAAATTCCAAGTGTCACTAGTGGAATGTGAACAATCACTATGTCATGTGATGATTTATTTGTAAACAAGTTGAAGAGTCAAGAGGGTAGTCAAATATTCATAAAGGGGAATGTCAAGGGTCACCCCACCCTTTATTATAAATAGAACCTCATAATTCATAGAACAGGCTTCTGGGAGCCAAGCTTTTGGCTAGGCTTAGGCTTAGAGAAGGCTTGGGAGTATTATGATGAGCCTTGGCTTCTCCATAGCATAGAGCAAGTACACTTCTTTGGAGGAGCAAGTGGTGTTGACTCTAATGTTCCATTATTGGGGCTAAATGGCTGTCAGTGGTGTATGTATGGATGGAACTTTCACTTAATAATATAATTGAGCCATCACGTTTTCATGCATATGTTGTTATTGTAGTTCGACTATTCTGGTTACTTTAGCAATGTATGTTGTTTAACTTACACATTTTCTTATGAACTATTTTGTATGCAATTGTATGAATCTTGTTGAAGACATGCTGTTGGATTAACCTGTCACTTTGGTTTGTGGACTATTCGACTTCCAACTTGTGATGTTATTCCACTCGTGTGTTCCTTTCAGGCTGCGTACTATTACAGGCTTCTAAGGGACACACTTCCTTTCCCCCTCTGCGTGTTATAACCCCCATGCATCTCCCTTGACTCGTTGCAAGATCACACACTTGCTTCCGACCAAAGTCATTATATTTGCCTCTATCTGCTACCGCGGTAAAGGCACTACATTACCACCCACTACGAGGACTCTTACTCCAAACGGTTTGAGGTCTAGTTGGAACTTCTTACTGGGGAGATCCCCTTGAACGTTGGTGGGTCTAGCACCGTCAACAATATGAAAAGATAAATCCCAAAATAAGAACAAAAACAAGCAAGGGAGAATAAATTATGTTGAAATGGGGACATTGTCTTAAGAACTTTAAAGAGAAAAATTTCTTATTGAATGATGGGGACCATTACAAAGGTAAATAATAGTTAATGGATCAGGGAACCATATTTAAAATATGACAACATGAAATGAAAGTAGCCTATAAGTTGACTCTGTTGAATACAACATTGATACCCTTATAACTTGACCTAAAGGAGTATAAGTGAGCTTTATACCTTTAATTTTAAAAGAGAAAATAAAATAAATTGTTTATTAACTGAGGTGCGTTACAATTTGGTCGCTGTCAATTTCCTTTATTCCCGCCCTTTTTTTGTGTTTTCCATTGTGCTTCTTAACATTTTGTCAAATCTGTCACTTTTCTTGCATGTAGCTTCTTACAATCTCTTGCAAAATGGCTATATTCATGGTAGTAACTGTGTTTGAAGGTAAATGCTTGTAGGCAAGAGTATGACAATGAGACCATTCTCCCTGCATGGGATATATTTTTGAGGGAAAGCCTTTCTCCAGATCTACTTCAACACAATTTTTTTCTCATGCAAAGTGAAGTCCTTTGGGTTTAGGCATGTCCAAATATTACCCCAACCCATTTTTGATTGCACACAGACAATCATCACTCCATAATGAAAGCAAAAGCCGAGGAACCTTGACCCAAGCCTGAACTACATTTGGTATGTCTTCATCTGCATCAAGTTCCAATGACCATTTGTTCAAATACATACCTCTGACCTAAAAAAAAATGGACCATTTCAAAAAATAACATCTTTATCTTCCATAAATTCAAATAAGACAGCAAAAAACTCATTCCCACATGTATACATTCTAATATTTATTTTTATCAATGGCTTCCAAGTTTTCTCTAGCCATAACTTCATGGATCTTGGGGATGTCCACATTCCTGTGAACTTCCCCACTAAATCTTGATCCAAAAATGCTAAGGTAGTTCTTCAAAACCCTGTTGGAAGGGCCACTGATGGGGTAGTCTTCGTCCTCTTAACAAATTTTGTTTGCGCTTACTTATATTTGGGTTTTTTAGAGAGTGAAGCTACAAGGGCCTAGAAGGCCAAAATTTCATCCAATAGAGGGGGAACAACCCCTTTCAAAGTAGCCATCTCAAGAGTGAATCTAGGGTTTCTTCCCTATGGCGATGACAACCTTTTTCCTATATTTCACTAAATCAATATCGATCATGAGTAGGCTAGCGATCCACATGCAAAGATGAGAGATTTAATTTCTACCAAGTAGTGATAGCTTCCATAGGTGCAAACACGATTTATTGTCGACTGTTGCAAATGAAAGCCTCAATGATGGCTCCTGCAGCAAAAGATTCCACAATGATGACTCTCTGCAATGATAGATTCCACAAGGGCTAGGTAAATCCTAGCCATCGAGAGATAGGCATAGCAGAGCGATTTTCCATATCTCCACAAAAACTTGATTATTCTTATTGACTCCCTTTTATCATTCTTATAAGACAGTGATTTAACTTTTTTATATTCAATTACTTCTCTTTGCAAATTAAAATACTTTATTATAGTCAACATTACACAAACATTCTCTCTCTCTCTCTCTCTCTCTCTCTCTCTCTCTCTCTATCTATATCTATATCTATATATATATATGAAACTGATATTAAATTTTACTATGGTCAACACCTCTCTCTCACACATTCTCTCTCTATATAAATTTGATATTAAGATAAATTATTTGACATTGATATTCAAATATTTTATGTAAGTTCTATTTGAAATATGTATGTATTTTGTTTGCTAAGTTGTGTGAGTCCTGAGATGATTGCACACTTAACATTTGGCTTGAGAAACTGTGACCTAGGGGCATCCAAGTTGTCAAAATCATTGGGGATTGCACTCGGCCTAAGCCACACCAGACCTTAACATTGCTGGATTTTTGCCTACAAAGTTTTGAACCGGTGACCTTCACATCACTCAGTGCCTTAAAAGTACACCCCATCACCATCTATCCTATGCCCCATGGGTTGTATTGAAATAATTTTAAAAAAATATAAGAAATATACATTTTTAACACTAAAAAAGAATATATAAAATTTTTAATGCTTTATCTCTCTAAATTTGCTATAAAATGATGTTACTTCATATGGATATTGAAATATTTTATTTATAGCTAAGAGTGAGATTGAAAGATTTTACATTTCCTCCATACTGGGTTGTAATATTAACTAACCAAGTGAGTACAGTGAGATAATAAAAACTAACCAAACATATATATTCATAATTATTTTTTATTATAGTCAATTTGTCTTTTTATTTAGAAAATATTTTATTTTTATTTTAAAAACACTTGTCAACTCAAGATTGAATATGGATAAAATCACACATTACCCTTATATTAAATTTTACAATAATCTCTGAACACAAAAATAATAAGCAAATAAAAACATATATATATATTCTCTTAAAGCCATTAGAAAAAGGGGAAAACACACCCACAAAACAAACCCGCAGAAATTTGTGAAATTCCCAAATACACCCACAAAACAGACCCGTAGAAATTTGCGAAATTTTCAATGCGCATGTGATGCAAAGTAACAATACAAAGCCCACATTATAATGAAAAATGATAAACACAGTAACGCATATTTTATACACTCACATTATAATGAAAAATGATAACACAATAGCATATATATATTTTAAAACACTATGGATGTAGCCTATAATGTGAAGCAATTTTTTTATTTTTTTTTAAGTAAAGACTAAGGACTAGGAAAGGGGAAGCATGGCTCTTTTTTAATGTGGGGGATTTAACATAGAGAAAAATCAGAGTTTTCAGGTTTAAAAATGAGGTTTTTTGGTTTTGATAATTAATGTTATTGAATTACGTATTATTAATAGAAATATTAATTTTAGAAAGTTTATTTTATTTTTGTTTGTTAGGTTATGTGAGTTTTAAGATGACTAGTACACTTAACTTGTGGTTTAAGTAGTTGTGATTTAGGGGTATTTAAGTTGTCAAAATCACCTAGGGATCTCACCCAGTCTACACCACAATAACCCTTAACATAACTAGATTTTTACCCACAAAATTTTAAACTAATGACCTTTTTACTATGAAGTGTCTTAACAAAATATATTGTCACTATCTATTCTACAACCTGTAAGTGTTGAAAAAATATTCTATAAAAAATTTATAAAATACAATTTTAAATAATAGATAATTGAAAAAGAAGCCAGAGTTAGTGAATGGCAATATTGCTTAAAAAAAAGAGGAAAAAGAAGAAGGAAGAAAAAAAAATGAAATAATAAGTAATTGAAAATGAAGTGAGAGTTAGTAAATGTCATTATTGCTAAAAGAGGAAGAAGATAATGAAATTAAGAAACGATATGCTGCTCATGAAAATTTGAAAATTAAAATTTTGAAGGAGCAAATATTTTATTCTTAGTGTTGTCATTTAGAAATGCAAAACAACATTTAGTGGATGGATTTGAAATTATTTAATATTTGTTGTGCTTACCTTGTTTATTAGAGTGGAATTTCTCAAACTTGCTCCAGTTGTGGTGGGGATTGAAAGCATTGTGTGCCCAACTTAGGTAGGTATGAGTACTATTACAGAAATTTGTTTTCAACCGGGCTAGTATAGAGGATGGGAAACTCCTATTTCCACTTCTATAGCAAAGTAAATGCACCCTGACATGCGAGGCGAATAGCGCTCGCCCTCTCTCTCCACAACACCTGAATCGAGATAGCAGCATGGAGAGAGAGAACAAGCGCTATTTACCTTGCATGTCAGGCTGCATTTACTTTGCTATAAAAATGGAAATAGGAATTTCCAAAATATTCTCTATTATAGTGTACGAATTAATAAAA